>JANIJG010001659.1:41322-71077 GCA_024611175.1 Megaceryle torquata | reverse complement strand
AAAAGAAAAGAAAAGAAAAGAAAAGAAAAGAAAAGAAAAGAAAAGAAAAGAAAAAAGAAAGAAAAGAAAAGAAAAGATCCCAGTCTTCAGGAAAGCTGTCTCCAAGTAATGTTTGACACTGCTTGGATCCCACACTCTATACAGAGCAACTGTTTCCCCCATAGTCATTTATATAATTATAACCTTGCTTCTCCTTCCACTTTCCAAGTGGGAGGTTTCGTAATTCTTGTTAATTTCAGACACATCTCCCACTATTTCATGAGGAACACTTTATATAACACAAGTATTTCTGTGTGGCTAATGTTTTTTAAAGCTGTGTTTGAATTTTTTTCCAGCTGATAAGTTATTTTCTTTCCTTCAGTAGTTTAAAGTAAACCAAAGATTCTGTGCTGTTCACAGTTTAAATATTTGGGCATTTCAGGAAACAGATGTGACAAGGCCTGGGACTAGTGAGAGCTTTACTGGTGGCTTTGTTTAAGTTGATGTCAGCTGGGTGGTCAGTGCTAGAGCCAGTGAATTATTAAGCAGACGTCAGTTCCAACAAAGATAGAGGGATCTGAGACACAGTCACAGTGTGTGTTGTGGTACGCAGCAGTCTAGTATAGAGATACCCAGGCTAGTTCAGATACCAGGAAAATAAAAGTGCATCAGCATGGTCTCCTGATATTTCTGAGAGAACATTCAGCTAAGCTGTACAAGGTGACCACAGCAACTCAGTTATCTCTACATACTTCATCTCATAAACTTATCCTCAGATTCAAGCAGAACATGCTAGGCAAAGTCGGGTTATATGTATCTATATATGTTTTCACTGTAAAAACAAAGTGTAAATGTTCGTAGTTGTCCAGTTTTACTTCTTTATGACAACGAGGCTGTGGTTTCTTGTCTAGTACTTTGCTTCTCCAGGAATGCTTTCAAGCTTTTGTTTGTCTTCCCTGCTTTGGCTGCACTTCATCATTGTTTGAATGAAGATGACATTCAGGAAACCTTTCTCTTGTGCTACCAATTTGCCAGGAGCTGAAACAAGCTTTCTGGTATGATATCAATAAAATCTGTAGTTGGAGAAAAAGTACCACAAATGACATTTTTTCCACTTTGTGAACAAAAAAAAAGATACAAGGAGGTAGGCAGAAAGCAGTCAAGTGCACTATGAATCACTGCAGGGGTGCAAACAAAATTCCTTAATGACAGAGCTCGCACTGACAAATTCTGTTTGGTTTTGCCTCTAGAGCTGTCTGTGCTAATGACAAGCAGCTCTACTTGGAACTTATTTGCATGAAGTATTGTACTGTGCACACTGTGTATAAGAGAAAAATAAAGAGAGGCCACTCAGAGCCTGTATCCCCATGACAACCCCATTTAATGAATTACTAAGAAACAAGAAAATATTGAACAAAAAGTCCCTTCCAATACAGCTAGTGGACCATCAGTGTGGACATCGTTATGTAGTTACTACTGTGGTCAGCAGAGAAGAAAGATTTGAAGATAAACCTATGGATGGTATTAGTCTGATTAAATGTACATCCCTATCTCTGTGTTAATTCAAATTGGCTCTATTTTGTAATTGGAGAAACATGAGTCTTCATTTGACTAGATGAATTTCCCATTCAAAAAAATTATAAGGGGAGCTTTGAGTGATTGGTTCAGATTTAACCATTTAGACTAGAGATACCTAAAGTAAGGTGAGATAAATACCATTTTAGTCCTCAGTGGATATTTTCTGCTATATTGGAAAATAATTACCCCAAAATTCAGAGACAAAATAGCTGTTTTGAAAAAAAATAGTCAGAAAAATGTGTCATATCATGGCATTGGAATTGCTACGCTAAGTCTCTTTTAAATCCTCTTTTCCTTCAGAGTGTTAAAAATCTGATAAAAGTTCCACCACTGTAAAATAATGCATGTGAAGGCCCAGAAAAGGAGATGTCTCTTTCTTATTGATAATTGGCCTGTCACTGATTCACAATCAGCTGTGAATTGAGATGTATTTATTTAATGGATTAATCATTTTAATAATTAATTTTACTTCACATTAGAAATTTAATTCATCATCCATGTTACACTCCAAACTCAGAAGTAACTAGCCTCAAAGTTTTGTTCTAACACTTGACAGATCAGATTCCCCAAGATGTTTGTACAAATAGCTCTGTTGAGGCAGGTGGGACTGCTGAAAATATAAGAAGCAAAGCTGGGCTTGGTATGTAGCTATTTAAGTGATGGTCAGTTGCTAAATGATTTGCTATGTCTAAACTGTGGGATGTGGAGCTGGCATCTTGCCATGTTTGAATGCCACATCAGGATGAAATCCAAGCATGTACTTTCTGCATCAGTCAGAATGACACCCTGGTGTCTCCTGGAAGAGGAGAGAAGTTAGAAACTGTGATGATGTCTGAGAGGTCCCTGACTCAAGACATGGGCAGAAAGGTGCATCATCTTGCAGGTTTCATAGAGTTGTAGGAATCATACTTGTTGTGCTCAGATTCTGTTCATGGTCATGTGGTAGTAATTAAGCTGTTTTCATTTGATATCTGAAAATGCAAAAGCAGCTAGATTTGTTTCTTTCTCAGATAGGCTAGTATCTGTAGCACATGCATACACAAACAACTCCCTGCAGCAACAGCATCTCTGAGAAGAGATTTAAGTATTTAATGAGTCATGAGTATTGACTTCTCCCATTGACATGACCTGTTTGGTGTGGAGAAGGCTTGGAGTGCAGGAGGGAAGAAACTTATGAAAAGTTTGTGCTTCTTGTGGGTTGCATGGTTAAGGGAAGCACCTTAGTATTCAGGACTAATGAGCTGCCAGTTTCCTTAAATGCTAAGTCAATAAGAAAAGATTTAGACTTTTATTTTAAAGAGTAATATATGCCAGTAAATTTCAGGGTAATAATTGATCCATAATCAGCAAGATTTTTCTGTCGTACTAAATCTCTATCAGCATAAATCAAAACAAGTAGCCGTAAGTGTGTGAAGATTCCCCAACCTGGAGTTGATCCAGCACCTGCAAATTGAGTTCTGTATCTCCAGTCTCCCTCTTCCTTCAGTCCATTCAGTACCCCATCTTACAAAAGAGCTTCTCCCCTAAGCATCCATGTTGAGAGAGGGGAAAATGAAACTGGTATTAACCCCTCATATTCAGGGAATTAGGCAGTTTGTTCCTGTGCAACTAGTCAGGAAGCTATAATGCTGAAATACTGTTTATGAACTGTAAAAGAACTTAATTTCAGTTGGATAATGGTTAATTTACAGCCAGAGCTTAAAAGGGCAGAAAAAGATAGCAGCACAATTGGGTTCAGTGCATGATGAGGAAAAATAAATATCTCACGGAAAGAGATATCTGAAATTCAGATCACATTGAGATGCAAAGAAAGCTGTGAAAAGCAGTAGGAGGGTGATTGTATTCCAATTAGATTTCTTATGCTCATAAAAAACAGTCTTGGACTGAAAGTTAATCATCTGATTTATGGATCTTGGGAGGAGTGAAACCCTATGAGCTCCTGAACAATGAGAGGCAAATGAGATGGAGGGAAAGAAAAACAGAATATTTCTGAGACTGTGCTTCTGGGGAAAACCAAAGACAATGAAGTTTAAGCATGCACTTGGTTTAAAAATTTGCCCTAGTGCTATAACCTTAAACTGATGTTCTTGCCATAAAAACAAGCTGTCTTTCTTGACCAAAGCAGTCAAACACAACTCACGATTTCATGTGTCACAATCTTTTGGGCACTTGATAAATATATTTCTGCAAGGTTTCTGCAAGACCTTCCAGAGTAAGGTTGCCACGGTGGGTTTGTTCATTTATATAGTTGGTCATAAGCAATCTGACATTTGATCTGTGTTTGTGTCACATGTGAAAGCACATCTACTCCTTAGCTAAATCCTTTTAAAAGCATTCCATGTGCAAGTTATATGAAAATTACTGTCAGCCAAAGGGGAACAGCAGGATTCATGTAACACAGCTCAGCTCAGTGACAGGGTTTGAAGGACTGTCAGGTCAGGGACAGAAGGACTGCCCGGCACCAGCTAGGATCCACTTATATGCTCTTATTTTTCTTTCAATTACTCCATCAGTAGCTAGCTCTCGGAAATGTAATACCAGGGGCATTTGTGTAATGGTCAACAGACTAGACATGATGTATCATAGATGACATTTCTTTCTACCATTCTTGGGTTTCAGCCTTCTGCCTGGACCTGCTGCTGGGCCTGATGCAGCAAAGATGAGTCAAGCAGGACAAAGATGGTATTGGTAGACACTGGAAAGTACTCTCAAAATTTTTCAGCTATGCCTCCTTTAGATGAAGACTTATACAAGTTATATCCATAGTTAGGCCATTTATGCAGAAGTATCTATAGGTAGCATTTTCTACCAAGATAGGTAAAATACTTTTCTTCATCAGATTATCCTAACTCTTCTATTTCAACCCAAAGCTAAGCTACCTCTAATTGAAATCTGGAGTCCCCTTTCCACCTCACTGCAGTCCTGTAAGTGTCAGCTTGAACTTTTAATGGGTTATTTAGCTGGATTTCAGTTCAGGATGAATGCCTGGCCTGAAGGCCCAGATGTCTGGGTCAAACCTTGGTTTGCAAGTTGATGTCTGGGTGTCAGTTATTAGTACCTTTTATACCTTTAGTGGACATGTTCCTACATGAAGTTCTTAACAACCTCCAGGTGGTGATGAATACTCTCACTCTCCTAACAAAAGATGTTACTGGGACTTTTCCCCTAGATTTTGCATTAGTTTGCACAGTACACCGAGACAAGGTCAAAATCTTGATCCTAATTTTCAGTACATTTCCTGGTCTGCATACCAAATACCTAAAACCTTTTTCAAAGAGCTGTTCATAATCTTCCATCTTAACCTTCATACCTAGTGCAGATTCCCACCTTTCAGTGGGAAAGGGCCTGCTAGCAAAGAAAGAATCACATGCTGACATATGTGTTAACATTTTCATCTGCTTCTCTGCTCCTGTGCAACAGGAAGCAGAGCCTAGTCACTAACTGATTATTTTATATATTCTTAATAGGGACTATTTATAGTCCAAAATTGTCTTTAGCAGACATCTGTTCCTTATGCTGTTCCATGCATGCCCTCATTCCTGAACTGAAGTCATCATCCTCTCTTCAAGGAAAGGAGGTTTATATATTCATGCTGGCTAGGTCTTGAATAAACTCTTAATTGGTATCACAATCTCCCACACAAATGTGGTCTGTTCCTCCTTTAGACTTTCAGCATTTGAAATATTTACTATAGTCAATGACGACACATCTCACCTCACAGGAGATAAAAGCTACTTCTTCAAAAATATTTCATGTGCTCAGGCTTGCACTTCTGAAAAACACTGAAACTTCCATTATTTGAAATGCAAAAAAGTGACTTACCCAAGAAAACACCATTAGCATGTTAGACTAATATTGTATTTTTTGTAAGTGCAACTGTGTTTCCATTGTGTTCACAACAGGGAAAGTATAGAAATCTTGGTGATGGGAAAGCTACAGTCACTCCTGTTTTGAATTCGTAAGATTCCTTAGCTATCTATTCTTTCAGATGACAGAGAACTAAGGACTTGAATACATAGCTCAATCCCTGGCATTCTGTAACATCTGAGTTGCCCTAAACTAAGTATCCAGCCTGGGGCTCAATTGCCACGCCATAAGACTACAAGTCTTTGGCCATATCTGCCAGCCTTGTGAAGATGCTCCCAACACCCAAACTGAACTGAACCGTTAACCCTGAAACCCTCTTCCACTAGCTGTACCACCTCATCTTCTGCTCCTTAAATGGAGCAACAGCACAAAAAGCTAAAGTGTTGGTGCAATTCATGAACTTCCTTCTTCAAAAGAAATTGTAAACCCCACCACCTAGTCATAGCAATCTGCTGAACAAGCACCTAGTGTAGACCAATAAACGAAAGGAAACTGAGAGGTCAGTACAGGTCATTATTTTCACATACCTTTGAATAATGAGGGCATCACATGTCAGCCAGAGGAGAACAAAATGTCACATTCTCTAGCTAAAGGTCATCGTCGGTCATAGGTCACAGAAGGGAGGCCAGGAAATAACCTATGAGGTTAGGATGAGTGCACAAAGAAAGGGCAACAAATGTCAATGAAAGCATGCAGCTGTTGTGAGATGAAACAACTGAGGCACCCTTTTGTGCTGACACAGGCTTAAAAAATGTCTTTGCTGACATTTTTTTTTTTTTAGCTGGCACTTTTATAGGACATTGACATTAATGTACCCAACCCTGAATTAGCCTTTTCTGAAAGCAACAGTTTGGAAGTTAAGTGCAGCATTTTCCAAAGAATCATAAGCATGACATTTTTATTTCAAGTGATTGATGTTACAGTGGACTACTAGCACGAAATTCAAGTTTCATTCTCAATCATTGCATCTGCAGTGTGATAGCAATCAGAAACAAATGGAGGTGGCAGGCTGCATTGCAGTAAGGTCTTCTGGAAATTCTTTTTGCCTTTACCGACAGTCAGATGTGTCATTTCATGTTTAATACATAGTATTGCATTTATCTGATTGTTTGTTTTAATTCATGGATTTCAGAAAGGTTGATTTCAGGATAGCCCCTGCAGTGATGCCAAGCATTCACAGGGCAATCACACAAGAAAATGATAATGAACAGTTTAGGAATATGTGGAAATATATCCAAACTGAGAGACACCTGAAATTTCTGATGAGTGAGCCATGTACTTGATTCATCTGTCTTTTGATTTCTCCCTGAACAGCAGCACAGTCCCATTTTCTGTTGACATTGTGGGTATCAACCTGACAGTCTCACTTCATGAGATAACATAATGATGCCAGGAATGCATGTTAGATGGACTGCTACATGTCCCACACCTATCTTACTGGACAAAACATGCAAAGAGACTGTCAAAACCTTCAAAAAGCTTTGTTCTTATATCTCCATTGTGGTTGGGTAACTTTGCAGGATATATACTATCACAAATGGCTTGACTCATGATGAAAAGCCCATTGTGAAAGTACTGTGTTTTCATAACCTTGCAGAGAACAGAAAGAGTGCAATCTAGAGATAGGAGAATAGTAACCTGGAATACAGGATTGTTACCTCTCATTTTAAACTCATTCAGTTGGATATCATATGACATAAGACTGAAATAAAGACCCTCTCTGTGCTTCATTTTGGCCTCCTGAACACTGATATCTGGTATGGTCTGTTTGGAAATTCTCAGGTGATACTAACTTCCAAATTATTTCTGTTGTTGACTTGGCTGTCAAGTTTTGTTTTGAAAAAAAAAAAAAAAAAGAAACATCTTTATATTTAAGAATTTTTTAAAAAATAAATCAAGAAAGCATCCAAACTCAAGGGTTCCAGGAACTAATGCTCATAATTGGCTGCATATTTCTAATCTGAATTCCACTCACCATGCCCCCTCTTTTTTTTTAATGAAAACTTTCCAAGAACTGTGGGGTTTTATTGTTTTTCTTACAGGGTCTTAGTTTTGCAAAGGTGCAATCACCTGCTGAGGTTTGCACACCACTAATAGTCCTAGAGAAGCCATGGATTTAATTTGATGCACTCCCTCCAAAATCCTGAAGTCAATGCTTTTGCTTCTGACTGTAACAAGACAAGAATTTTCCCTGTAAGTTTCAGCAGAAGTAGAGGGCATAAGAACCAAGCATCTATGCAAAACATAACATGGGACACAGAGTGCAAAAGCATTTCATGAGACTGTATTCTGAATGGGTTTGTTTACAAGCTGTATTTATTTTAACTATGTTTTCTACCTATTCACTCTTCCTTATTTTAGGTGTGTAACTGGCCTCCTAAGAAACATACCATTCTTTCAGCTGCCAGGTTGACTGAATTATAAGCAGAGAAAACACTTAGGCAGGTTTCAAATGCTCATTCAAATGAAGTGTGTTTGCAAGAATTTTTGAGTTTAGAATGCCCTTTCTCCAACATTCCTTTAAACAAAAGCCATTCTGGATAATATCAGCAAAAAAAAAAGAGGCTGAAATACATTTGAATGTGGCCGAATTGGAGTTTCATAGTTTGCAAACACTCCCACAAAGCATTTACCCATTACTCTTTCCATCTATGAGTAACTCTACTCTCAGTAAACTCAGAGTTCTGGGACTTTTTTATTCTAAGTATGTGCAAAGCAACATCCAAGTAATCTCCTTTCCCATCACAGTTCTGTGTTTTTCCTACTCTGTTTAAACTGGTCAGTTTAATTACAAGCAAAGTGAATTGTCTTTAGTGTTTCTGAAGTAAATAAATCATGCATCAGAAATTTAAAATTTTTTACTACCTAAGACCAAAATATGTTAATTTTTATTAGAAATGTTTCAGGAAAATACTCTCCAAATCCAAGACAGTACTGAATTATTTTATTTTATTTTTAATTTTTTTTTTAGAACAGGCTTTGCCAAGCCTAATTCTGATTCACCAGAATCAACAAATATATAACATTGTCTTTAAGTTGTAGAAAAGTGCAATCAGTATGCTGCTCTGACCCATCGAACAACAAAAGGGCACTGGCCAATTCTGTCCCATATCTTTGTCATCATTGGTATTATGGTGACTCTGGGCTACACCCAAGGAAGGTGAGTCAGAACTCTACAATAAATATTGTAGATCAAATGCTGAAGAGGCTTTGCCCTTACAAGTACATTATATAATACTAAATTTATATACGCAAGTGCTGAGTTAAAAAGAAGTCAGTGACTTTAACATGTCGTATCTATATGGAGGTCATTGAACCTTCTTTGAAAAGCTATTTTTTTCTAATGCCATCTGCTTTTCTCATGATTTTTGCTCCCTTCAACCCATATAAAATGAATGTGTATTCAATCTTGAACTAAGCATGCTTGCAATGATTGAGAAATGTCTAAGGTCAGAGATTACAAAAAATTCATAAGGGAAGCAGCAGGCATAAAAGAGAGGGTTTTTTAAAGAGAGTTCATAAGCCTCTGTATGAATTGGGCATGACATATTCATGTTACTGACTTCATTTATTTAATGTGGCTCCAAATAATTGATACCAGTACAGTGATAAAAGTACAGAGACTTCACTGCCAGAATTGCGATAATGAAGAGCCTCCCTGCTGATTTCATTCATGGAGCTGTTAGTCTGCTGGGAAAGACTAGGCTCTGATGAAAACTAGGCTGCAGCAAATGCCACAAAATAATCAAAGGCATAAAGACCTTTACCTGAAGGGAGCTTGGTCAGGGAGTGATTCAGGGCGGCAGAGGGAAAAGAGGGAAAATTGCATTAGCTGACAAAGCAGGCACAGGTTTTTTTAAAAAATCTGATCCAAATTGTGAGGACTGTGTTATATACAGAAAACTACTGCATCTTTGGAACAGAATACAATTATGTGGCTCTAACAGCTAGTTAACTGGTATAGCAACAGTGTTTCTTACCTTGCTGAATGTAGTTCAAACTTATTTTATCTTCATCTATCAGTCATTTTTTTCTCTCTGCCCTTAGTTTGTGAGCTCTCAGAAACGGCAGCTGTCTTTTTATTATATGCTTTAGCAGAATGGGCTCCCTGTTTGCACTATAGAAAGTATTCATCTAGGCTCAAGACAGCCATGCAAGTGCCAAAACACAGTTGATGTCAAGAGTCCTAGAGAGGAACTGAATATTAATATGAATCTAAAATCCTTTCTAAGCAAAAATCTCATTTGTCAACTCTGCTCATTTGTTTCACTTCATGTAAGTGTGTCAATGGTTGATTTAAATTCATAAATGTGCAGCGGAGTTACTGAATAAATGTTGCGTTATTGTTTACACTTCAGAGTGCAATGAAGACAGGAGCCTAGATGTGGAAAACTGTGTCAAGAGGAAAAGGACCATGACATGAGCCACTGCCAGGACAGACTCACCAAACAATCCACAATGTCCCTGTATAAACTCTGTAGTCATTAATGATGTTACAATACAATAAATAAAGTAAAATAAAATTAAATAAATAGAATAAAATAAAATAAAACAAAATGCCCCTTAATGATAGCCCATGTTTACCTAGATTCAGCTTCCAGTGACTGCATGTCTTGATTTTTTTTTTCCCTACTACATAAAAGATCTTCTGCTACCAGAAATCTCTTCCTTGTGTGGGTGACTGTGAATTATAATCAGATTGCCTTAATTCCCCTTGCTGTTCTTTCTCAGTATGTTACCTATGTTACCCAGCTGTCTTTATGTCTTTGGTACTACAGATTCAAAATCCAGGCCATAGTACTTTGTGTCCTTCTTCCAGTCTTGAAGTTACTATGCAGTGTCTAAGGATCACTCCATCCTGTGTCTTCAGCTACACTTCCAAAGCTGCTATGTCAGCAGCTCTAGAAAAAAACTTGTTATGAACAACGTCTCATTCATCTTAAAACAAAACACACTTCAGATGAGTTCACAGGCATCTACAACTCCTTCCTTTGCAAATGGATTGTTAGGATGTGCCTGCAGAAGGCAAGGTCACAGCTGTAGTTCACAGTTACGGGTCACACACATTCCCCGCAATGCTACAGGATTGGGGAAGAGTGGCTTGAAAGCTTCCCAGAAGAAAGGGACCTGGAGGTGCTGATTGACAAGTGGCTGAATATAAGCCAGCAGTGTGCCCAGGTGAACATGTTTAAAATTCGTGTAGATATGTTGCTTATGGTTTAGCAGTGGACATATAGAGTAGGGTTAATGGCTGGACTCTATGATCTTGAACGTCTTTTCCAACCTAGATGATTCTATGATTCTGTGATCCTATGGAGTGGGTGAAGAATTAGAAAAGGCATTCTGCTAGTGGAGTTGAACTTGAATTTTTCATCAGGTATACTTGGTATGCAACATTCTTTAAATGGGACAGATAAGCAATTGCTGAATATCCTTATGATGTATGCTTGCAACAGAGTCTAAGGAGTAGCTGCTGGGATGAAAAAGATGGAACTATTGCAAATGTGGTTCAGAAATGCCACTGCTTTTAGAGAAAACGGGCACACAAATAGCTATTTACAGGGCTGAACACAACAAAATCTCAGTATGGAGCAGAAGTGCAACAAACATGGAGACACCTTCCCATGGCTGAGTGAGAACAAAGACTTCAACACAAACAGGCAACAGTGAATATTGTGTGCAGAACAAATATTGCCACTAACACTGAGCTGGCTGCCTTTCTGTTAACAGATCTTTCTAATACCAGTGAAGCAAATTTTGGGAATAAAGTCGCAGTATGATGTGGATGTATTAGAACTTGTATTCTTTAAAAGAAAGGGAAGAAATTTGGACCCTTCTTCCCACTAATTAAATTGTCACACTTCCTAAAACCTGGGCCTTGCCCAGATTACAGGATTTATATTGCCGAGTAAAAGAGGGCCAGGAAGCAGCTAAGCACAAGCCTCAAGACTGGTGACGCTGCTGAACTGCTAGTTCACATTGGTCTCTGCCTGGGACTTCTCTAATGAGCTCTGCCAGGAGAATGGTTTGGATTTGCTTTGGAAGACAGCTCACAGCAGTGATCTCAGATAAGAGAGGGCAAGGACCACACTGCACTGAGTGTGACTTCTGTCGTACACAGTTCTCATTTGTACCTTTACACATTCCCATATGACAACCATGTGGCATGCCAAGCACCCACCCAGCTCCAAGCTAAAGACAGCACTCTGTTAGTCTGCAGCACTACTTAATATGTTTGAACTAGTGTCCTCAACCCCAAATAGTAATAAGCATGAGACACCCCACAGAGCAGGAGACAGAGGACCAAGTGTTGTGCAGTGATGGAACATCCAGTCTGCTCTGGCAGGCCAATAGCCCTAATGAGTTTAGAAATGAGCCAGTCAGTGCCACTCAACCTTTTGTGCCAGGTACTGTTCCCTGGCTCTCCTTTATTTTGGTGTGCAGAAACATCCAAACTGTTTGAAGGCCAAACTCAAAAGTCCACTGCTATTCAGTGAGATCTGTGTTAAATGAGCACATCTGGGGTTAGGTACTGACCTGATAGCAATAAAATTTTTAAAGACATAATCTTCATGTAATAGTTATACCTATTCCTGATCTAGACAGTAGAAGTGTAATGGTTAATTTACAGTGATGTTGGGTAGGTTTAAAGTTTTCATTAAAGCCATTTTACATTGGTAAATTTACTTACGTCAAATTATTTGAATATATTTGAAAATAAATTATGTTATTTAAATAAGTAATAATATAACAGTAACAACAACTGAAAAGAAACAAAACACCATCACAATGCTTTGTTTTTGACATTATACATAAGAACTTTAGCTTTATTTAAAAAACAGCTGCTATTTGGAAGAGAAAATAAAAGGATCCAAGAAAAGACCCAAATGTCAACAATATATTTGGATTTAAACATTTTAGGCAAACAAATTATTTTAAGAATTTAATTTTACAGAAAGATTGGATTATTTTTTGGGTATGTCCCCACTTAATTTAATATTAATATTTAATATGATCTCTTATATGTCAAAAATTTTCAATCCTGATGGTTTTAATGGAATGGAAAATCCATTTGACAATCGACTTTAATTTGTATGCTTTTGAATTGTTGTATCAGCTTTTGGCTTCTTGTTCATAATGTCACTTAGTGGTGGCACTCTTCATTCTTGAAAGAACAACTATTACAAATACACGATACTTTTAAAATACCAAAGGGTATGTAAGCACCATCTGTGTTCCCTTACATAAACCATCTGCAGAAGCAGGATACAGGGATGAAGCAAACCACCAGCTAGAAGGCTTCTCCACAGCAAGCTTTTGTCCATTTGCACTTGCTCTGCTCACTTCCTGCGTACTATCAGTCGACAGGAGTCAGCCTCCTAGGAAATTACTATCAGTATCAGGCTGGCTAACATCAAACCAGTACAATACAGATTAAGAGCCTGATGCAATTTCATCTTGAAAATGACTAAGTCAGGACTTGGAGTGATTGTTCTGGAAAGCAGAGGTTCAGCTAAATAAAACTAGCTACAGTTGCCAGTAATGTATTGATTTCGTATGCCAGCTATAGCATTGATTATCTTCTGTCTGATTCAGGCCTCTGATTTCTATCTACTGGAAGTGGAGAAAAGACTCTCTCGTGAAAAAAAATAATCTCTTCTGCATCCTCCCACCAAGTAAGCACCCTACAAGTTTAAGGAATGCTTCACTATAGCAAGAGTCACTTCAAACAACCAGAGCTTAATGTTTCTGAAATAAGGTTTCCAGCAAGAGTTGCACGTATTAATAAGGTCAACTGAGGGCACACCTGCAAATGCAAGGGTATTGTACATGCGAGTTAACCTCTCTGGGCATGATCTAACCTGTTTAATCCACTGACCTTTCCCCCCCTTAGTAGTAAGGCAAATGGACTCCTAAAGGAATTTGTTTCTTTTTTTTTTTTTATTATGGACTTTTACCTCCTGATGTTACTATATGTTAGATTTGCTAAACATGAGCATAGTAGTTAGATAATTTTTTAAAGCTAATCGTATTTCTGGTGCTAATGAATTATTCATAGTATAAGCGTATAAATCCACTCTCCACATTGATGTTTTATTTTGCATACTAATCTGACAATTTTGCATTTTCCAGGTTTTAATCTACACATGATCTTTGATATTGACCTATTCATGAATATAGGGTTTATATGGCCCTCAGTGTTCTGGTTTTGGTTGTGGGTTGTTTTATTTAATGCAGCCAAATAGTGCATCTTTTTCATTAATATATAAGAGGTGGGTTTTGTCTCATGACTTCTCTAAGAAACCCTCCAGTTGTCACTTATCAAGGGTTGTCAAGAGATTTTCTAAGAACTGGTGTAGATATCTCTGTAGGCTAGCTACAATACATGTGTACCCAGATTTCGCATCTGAAGTCCTCTTCTGCAGTTTTTCTACTAATTTCAGTTGCTCTTTTTGCTTCAAAAGCCAGAGCAATGCATGCAGAAGTCCTAGGAAAGTAACCAGAAGAGAAGGATATTACCTTAATCTGAAGAAAAAAGCATTGGCAGTTGTATAAAGCTAGGGGCATAATGATCATCATCATCAAATTGAGGCAATGCAAGTAATCATTATGTCCAAGTTCGGTCCCTCCTTTGCCAGAAATAGTTTGTTTTCAAGGTTCTCATCAGCTTCAATCAGCACAATGGTTTAAAATTCAAATGGCGAACAATCCCTGTTGTTTAATTATATTTTGTAGGTTTTAGTATCGTAATAAAGTGAGCTACAATTGTGTTAAGAGTGAAAGAGAGAAGTGATTCTGTATAAATTTGTTGAGTATGCTGTTACTTTGCAGCAGTTTGGTTGTTTGCAAACCTTTGTCACAACAAGCTTTGGTCACATCCATGAGAAGTCCTACTGGAGCTACTTAATATTATCAAGTCACTAGTTAAGAGGTATCCAAAAAATTGCACCATAGATTATACATTTGCATCATGATTTCATACCTCCTTGAAAGAAGAGTATTTCTTCATAATATAGGAGTAAAGGTTTTTTTAATAAGGACTCCTCAATCTTGAAGAATAGTGAGACCACATCCAACAAAGCCTTACTGAGGCAAGGACATTTCCTAAAGGAAATTTTCTGTTAGCCTGAGAAGCTGAGGTGTATATTGACAATAAGATGGAGAAACAGAAGGTGAGATTTCCCTGAAGGAACCTGTGAAATCCTTACCTGGTATTGTTGATAGGAGGCTGTTACTGACTTCTGAAAATGAAAACTTGACTCTGTGTAGGATGAGAGATTTGCTTCTTAGGAAAGCATAACTAGCCCAGAAGGAGCAAACTGTTAGGTGAATGGAAAGATTTGACAGGCTTTCAGCCCAGTCATTTGAGATCTGACCTTTCTCATGTTCAGCACCAAAGTCTCCCACCCCTCAGAAATGTCAGGAAATATTGTGCAGAGATAGAAAATCACTGCTACACAGCTGACTGATAGTATCTGATGCACCTTCTGCTAACATGCCCAGATTTTATGACCATGCCTGTAACCAGGGGGCTGGGGTGAAATGTTAATTATTCTAAAGGAAAAACATATTTCCAGAGGCCAGATGCGCTCTGAATCGATAAAGTAGCTCCAATACTTTAATTTCCAAACTGTAGATACAGTAAGATTCAGGAGTTATTCAACTGCAAACACAGAAAAGTTAACTCCAATAATAACTTTCTTGGTTAAGAGTCTGTCTAGTGAAAGGGTAACTCTGCAGTGTGGTTGTAAACTGGCTTGGGATGTAGGCATTGTCTACAGTGATGCTTTGAACTACATGCTATTATTAGCAAATACCCTATGAACTTTAATCAGGGTTTGGAATTCAGTCCCAAACTATTCCTCTTATTCATCATCCCCAGCAATAACAGGTGTTAAAGAGAAAAGAAGGGATGTAGTAATGATAATTAGGCTGCATCTCTGTAATGCAGAGGTCTGTTTTGATTACAGAACTTTTGCAGAAGGTGATGTCTGAGTAGAAAAGAGCCTAACTGACTTTCATTCCCTCAGGAGTACTGCTGAAGAGATATATCTTGTCAGTGAAGTTTGTAATCATGCAAATTGTAAATATAGTTGTTTGATTTGCAGGTTTAAGCATTTTCTTTTAGCAAATAGTTCAGTTCTAATTCCTAAACTTTTCATTGTTAATTCTGCCCTTTGAGCAGCTGTGTCATATACAATGCTAAATAATTGACCTGTTATTTTAATAATATGATCTCTTTTAAACAAATGAACCAAAGTAACTTTCAACTTCATTTTGATCCTTATCTTTCAGCTTGCTTAAACTTTCTAATCCTGTGCCTTTCCAACATCAACAGCTTTACGCCTAAAGGAACTAAAATTCATAGATATATCTAGATCAGAGGAGCTTATCTCCTTAACATAATACCTGTCATATTAGGAAGCCTAAAGTTATATATACTTTGATAGTGTACATTTTATAAACCAATTTTAAAACATTTTAAAATTAAGCAGATAGTATCTTTTTCTGATAATTTACCCCCTTATCTTATACAATGAGGTGTTAGTAAGAGCTAAATATATGGCAATTATTCTAATATCTGATCTAATATTGCATCATTATTTTAACATGTGACAAGAGTTGCATGTTAAGTTTTCTTCCAGCATTTCAGAGGGGCATTTTTGTAGGATTTACAGAAGGAGAATAAAGGCCCATGCAATCAATGGCTTTGTAGCTGAGAAAGAGTCACCACGAGGTCACTGTTCGACAGATAAATGATGAATTTTTAAGGGTGATGCTTTATTCTGTAACCTTTTGACTTTTAGAATTGCCCTTGTAACAGACAGCTATGAGCTTCAGCAAATAAGTCAAATGTGAGTAACAGAAAACAAGGCTTATTTTTTGACCTGCTTGTTAGGAAAAGCTTCTTTTGTGGGCAGACTGAGCCTAAGTAAATCCTTGATTTGGAATTGTTTTTCTTCTAACTAGAATCAGAAAATAAGGCTCACATCATATCAAACTCATCCTAATGACTAGGATTCTTCATGTTTGTGTAAAAGATGCACAGTCTGACCAGGACCATGAGGTAATGTACAGTAAATAGAGGATGATGTTAGAAAAGAGATCTTGCTGACAGGAATAATGTGATTCAGCCTCTAATGACTCAGGGGTTTAAGAAGTGTTTTGGAGTAGACTTCAATTACCATTCTCCTTTGAATTGCACTTTCTTATCATTATACCCTCCCAGCTGAAAGACTCTTTTTTTACACCTCAGAAAAGGATAGAGTCTTGCCGGGAAGAAATGTGGATAATATTTTGCTCAGAGTGATAATTTTTCACACAAATATAATAAAGTCCCAAATGCCAGAGACAGCTTCTCTTTTGTAGTGCCTCAAGCAACCCTAGGCCACCCAAGGTGATGGCCAGCCCCTCATCCTATAGTCCTGCCAAGCACTGCGCCCCTCACAACCCTGGAACTGGGGCCCATATGGTTATCTCTTTTGGCATTTGTAAACTCTGATCATTTTAAAAAGCAGTCCCTGGTTTCAGTGTGTCCCCAATTTTTCCTGCCCAGATCTGAGGATTACTCTGTCTTGAGTCTCTCCTCTCAAAACTGTGAAGGCTGATGGCTACTAAGGAGGCAAAGAAGGCTTCCCTGCTTTTCTCTTCAATTCTCCCAGTCTCAGCACTTGTATTCACAGTACAGCTCTGGGTCCTTGCTGGCTTCTCAGTCTTCTCTTTCACACCAATATGATGCACATCTCTGAGAGGTGAAATAGGAATGCCTAGTGATTTCACTTGGTAATTTTTGTGTCTAGTGTTTTCTGTGTCCTGTATTTCCAAAAGCTGGTCATTGCACAGACAAAGAAAAAAGGGACCCAAGGTGTCCCTAAAGGCTGAGCCGCAAAAGGGAAGAGAAAGCTGAAGTGGAACATTTCTGTTCTGCAAAGCAATTCCAATATTTAAAAATTTTTTGTCCATCACTGGAAAAAAACCTTACACAAGCTGAACTCCCCTTTAGTAAATGTATTTCCACCTCCTACAAATAATTAAGAAAAACTAAAGTATATGTTTCCTAACTAGCTAACTAACTTTTGTAACAGTTGTTTTTCATTGCATCTTACTGAGCTGCTCCTAGAAGACCAAAAGCCTTTCAAGTTTAAGCTGAGCCTTTTCATTCTTTTAAATGATAGCTAGATGTCTCCAAGCTTCCAGAAAAGTAGAGAATTTAGATATTGAAATATATCTGCTGCAGCCTGAATTTCTGGACTCCCAGACATGCTGCAGGAACCTTAAAACTTTGTGGACTGCTAGGTCTGTGGTAGTTCATACAGAGGGACCACCTCAGAAATCTTGACTTTAGAAATCTGGATTCCTTAGGAGCCTGTAGGCAGAAAGCAAAGCAGTTTCCAGTGGACACACTTTTTTTAAGAGAAGTTCATCTAAATGCATATATTTCTGCAAAACATTCTACTATTGACAATTATACATGCTTAAAGAAGAGGAAACCAAACCTGATTTTGGTTAGAAACTACCAGACATCTTCACACGTTGCCTGGCTTAGGATGGAAAACTACTGCCAATGCCTGCAAAATCAGAGACTAATTTTTGAAATCTTGCTCATTAAAATAATGCCTCAATTTCCCCATCTGTAAATTGTGAATGAATCTCCTTAGATTAATATTATACCTCTCAATCTCATTAATATTTGAGGAGCACTTGAGAGTCACTAGAAGTGCAAAGAACGTCTCTTCTCATGTCTGCAACAGGAGATGGGTTGTTTGTGATGCTCTGTGAATCTCCAGACCTCACTTTGTCTGACTTAAAACTGTAGTTGGGCTGCTTTGATGTCTTAGGGAGATAGCTTAAATTCCCCAAAGTAGAAAATCAAGTTGAAACTTATTTCTTTCATGTGGTGTCTTACGAATAGGTGCTGTGGGTGTTACAGTTAAGTATACAAGGCTTGTACATTTGGAAAATACCTTTAACACAGTCTGTGTGGGTGAGAACGATTTCCCTGCAATCTGTGATTATCTTCTTTTTTTCAAACAATTATGGTCTTCTAGGGTGGGACTGTGTCAATGGGCATTTGGAGAAGTTGGGAAAGTTAATGTTTTGTGCTCAAAAGGGATGTGATTCCTTCTTTTCTGTTCCTAACAGTTAAGTGGTTACTCAGATTCTGCAGGAGAAGACCTCAATTACAGTCAGGTTTCCTTGCAAAAAGTAAAATTTGCTAATCTGTCAGATGCATTGATTCAAAGATCACTCTGAAATTAATCACTCCTAAACAGTATGAAGACAGAAAAAGGGAAAAAAGCAGCACTCCTTTAATACTCTGAGTTATCTAATTCTCTGCAAATTCTTCAATGTGCTAATTTCTTTAAATGTGATAAGAACAAGTTCTCCCTGTCTGCCTGTCTGTATCTTCAGGTTGTAAATGAAGAGAAGGACTGCACCTTTTTATTTTCTGCAGACTCAGCTCCCCCTCAGTCCCTTCTGATGGAGGTCTTTGGGCAATACAATATATAAATATTTATTGCTCTGCCATAGAAAAGAGTTTATTTCTCTTCCCAGGGGTATTGGCCCCATGAAACATTATGAGTTCTGAATATTTTATTGCACAGTAACTCCACTACCAGTTCCACCTCTCTTCATTATACAGCAGCTGAACATTACATTCCTCCTCAGGGATTCTGAAGTTTTCTCATACTTTCCTAGGTCATGTTTTTCTGGAGTCTCACAAAGTTTTTATTAGTAACTAGAGGATATAAACATCAAGTGACAACAGACTAAATTCCAAGTATCTAAATTTGACCAAAGTGAGCAAACCATCTTAAAAATCTATTGTAATGAAGTCTGTAGTTATGTAAAGCTCTGTTTGATGGTTGACCATGTCAAGCAGACTTACAACAGAGACACTTTTGCTTCAAAAACCAAAAGCTGCTCACTTACTAAGAACTTGTCATATAGTTCTTGGAACCTTTCAGACTATTGAATGGCTCTGATTTCTTCTGGGTAGGAGGCAGTGGTGTAGCACTCACCTTTGGAAGCTTGAGACAGTTTTACTGCAAAGGAGGGCAATGAATGCTGTAGTCTTTGCTGCAGGCTTGCTCAGATTCTATGGCTTTAAATAAACACAGCAGGCCACTGTTTTCTGGCATGCCTCATAAATCTGCCTATATAAGTCTCAGTACATTCTGCCATCTATTACTCATGTCCATATTAGAGATAAAGTAATTCTCTTTGAACTTCCACTGTTGCCAAAAAAGCAGCACATCATAATGCAGGACAAAAACTTCTTCGTGTTATATCCCCTTTATTTTCATGTTTGTCCCTTGCACTATGTGGTGGGAAAAAGTCTGTAACTTCTTCTCTTGCTTTTGAGATGGCTTCTGCAAAATTCTTGAGCCCAGGTGGAAAGGAAAGAAACTGACTTTGCAACACTTGCTCAAGTGAGTAATATCTTTAGAATAATATTTTTGAAGAATTCTTGTGCTTTTGTTATATACCCTGGAGCAAACGTGTGACCAGTTAAAATCAATTAGCTGCATTTGTGAGTGAATTAAAAAAATGGGTTGCTTACACAAGCTTTATAGAGGCTCTGCATCTTTGATACAAAAACTGCCCTTCTCTAGAGACTTTGGAATAACTTTCCCATGAAAGTTCTTGTCTGAAAAGTTTCTTATGTGGTTTCAGATTTCTTTTATTGCAGTTTCAGAACTCCTCTCCTTTTTTCCAAGTTGCCTCCAGACAGCGGCTTCAGATGGACTTAAGAAAAGCAAGCAGTGCTATTCAGGTGCTGACAATTTAATCTATTCACTTTTGGGATACATTTTAGACAACTAGGCATAGCTTCAGACATTTTGCTTTCTTGGGCCAGCGTGCTTTTTCTAATTAGAGAGGTAGGTTATCTTCTCATTGCAGCAATTAACACTTGCAGTGACTGCCAGAAAATTTTGTAATGATTCAAGAAGAGCATCCAACTTCAGAGAAAGCTGTAGTGTTCCAGTACTTCTTTGTCAGAGATGAAGGTTCACATTTCAGCTAGGAACAAGCTGCTTCAGAATGCCATTAGACTGTCCTTGCACTTAGCGTGCAGTGTGCTGTATGTTAATGTTCTTGCTATAAATAAAACATTAAGTTTTTCCCATACATCTGATTTTCCCATCTAAGTATACCCTATAGAGCCTTGGGTTACAGTTGGGCATGTAGACAAAAAGCATCATAGCAAAGGCAGATAATAGACTACTCCACTTAATTCTGTTTAAATTAATCTCTTGTGTTGCAGTTCACTGCAATGAAATTCACCCATTTGGCTGCCCTATACACACTGACACTGCATGTAGCAATGCTAATGAATGGTTTCAGGCACTTGTTTACAGAACCTAACTGAAAAAAAAAGGCAAAAACCCCAAAATGTTTGTACCATTGTCATTTTTGATGTATTTGAATGCTCGACAGCTTCCTGTCTCCTGTAGTCTCAGGAATGACTCTCAGTGTGAAGTACTAGCAGCAGAGAGGCATTGCTTCGACACTCTGACATACACGTGGTTTATAATCAATAGGTGTTCTATGTTACTCTTTCTTTCAAGGAATCCTTCCTCTTAAGGGGAATCAGATACAGATAACAGTTGTCATGCTTTTCCATGGATTACCTTTTTTAGCTTTTACCTTTACTCACTGTACATCAGAACACACTTCAACTCAAGTGCTTCACCTTTTAGAAGAGGCAAGAACCATAATTAGGTGTATATGGCAGTAGCCTAAGGTTAAGCTATGCTTACACATTAAACTTTCAAAAATGCAAGTATATAGCATGATTTTTATATGAGGACAACAGGCTGCATCACTTTTTCTTTTCATCTGTTTCAGTGCAGCTTAATCACAGAATCACAATGTTAGGGGTTGGAAGGGACCTCCAAAGATCGAGTCCAACCCCCCTGCCAGAGCAGGACCAAAACTAGGGCAGATCACTCAGAAATACATCCAGACAGGTCTTGAAAATCTCCAGAGAAGGAGACCCCACAATCTTTCTGTGGAGTCTGTTCCAGTGCTCTGTAACCCTTACAGTAAAGAAGTTCTTCCTTGTGTTGAGATGGAACTTCCTATGCTCCAGCTTGTGACCATTACCCCTCATCCTGTCAAAAGGAACAAGTGAAAAGTGGTTGTCCCTGCCTTTCTGATACCCAGCCCTCATGTATTTATAGACATTAATTAGATACCCTTTCTGTCTTCTCCTTTCCAGACTAAAAGCCCCAGGTGTCTCAGCCTGTCCTCATAAGAGAGATGTGCCAGTCCTTTAATCATCCTCGTAGCCTCCATTGGACTCTCTCTAATATTCCCTGTCCCTTGTGAACTGGGGGGACCATAACTGGACACATACTCCAGATGTGGTCTCACTAGGGCAGAGTAGAAGGGGAGGAGAACTTCCCTCAACCTGCTGGACACACTCTTCTTTGTGCACCCCGGGATACACATGGTCCTCTTGGGCACAAGTGCACATTGCTGTCCCATGGATAACTTATTGTCCACCAAGACTCCAAGGTCCTTCTCCATGGAGCTACTCTCTAGCAGATCGCCTCCTAACCTGATCTAGCAGGTGATCTAACCTCCTAACCTCTCTAGCAGATCACCACATCCTTCCCAGGTGCAGGACTCTTCACTTGCCCTTGTTGAGCCTCATTAGGTTCCTCTTTGCCCAGCTCTTCAGTCTGTCCAAATCTTGCTGAATGGCCACACAGCCTTCAGGTGAATCAGCCAATCCTTCCAGTTTCGTGTCATCAGCAAACTTGCTGAGAAGACACTCTGTCTCCTCATCAAGATCATTGATTAAGATGTTGAACAGGACTGGACCCAGCACTGATCCCTGGGGTACTCCACTAGTTACAGGCCTTCAGCTGGACTCGGCACCATTGATCACCACTCTTTGGGCTCTATTGTGTAGCCAGTTCTTAATGCATTCCACTGTCCACTCTTCTATCCCACAATTCCTGAGCTTGTTCACGAGGATATTATGGGAGACTGTGTCAAAAGCCTTATTAAGGTCAAGATAGACTACATCCACTGGTCTCCCTGCATCTATCCATTCAGTCACAGCTTAAGACTACCAGGAATCATCCCGAACTAAATAAAGTTAAATACATTTTAAACTTAAATAAGTGTTTACATAAGTGTTTGTATTGGTTTATCTGGATTATTTAAAAGTCTTACAACTCGCCCTCATGGTCAAGGTTTCTGTTAATCCTGTACCATCCCACTGAACTCTGTAGATATAAATGAGAGCAGAATATGGTCTATGAAATTGTATTGCTAAAAACATCTATTTGTGGAAAGGATTGCTCCAAATAAATTCTACTGCAACTGACACAAGTCATCTTTTATTAGACAATGTTCTGAAAAACATTAGCCCCCAAAGTGAAAGTAAAGACAGGATTGTAACAGAATCATAACCAATGTTGCTGCAACTTGCCAAATATGTAATATTTAATAATATGAAGTGACAGAAATCCTGGAATTCTTATGCTTTAAAGCCATCCACACTCAGAAACTGGTTGAAAAATAACAGCACGTATTTATATGATTCATGTAAAATTCTACTGGTCTGTCTGAAAAAGGGTATCCTGTTAAATGAAGTATCATTAAAAGCCCCCAGCTAAGAAGAAACCAAATGATAGCCGGTGTCTAGCCACATTTTAAAAATACATCCTCTACTTAGAATGGGAAGTCAATGAATGTTGTTAATTCATAAGTGTTGTGCTGCATGTTCCTAAATAGCTCGATTGTTTCCCTAATGCAAACAGTGAAGGGCTTACGGAAGAGCTGCAGTAGTCAAGTCAGACAAACAAAATATGGATTAAAGTTTTAGCAAGTGGGCTAGAAAGAGCATAGGTCTCAGCCCAGCTAGATTCCAAAGACAGTAGTAAGACACTTTAATTACATGATTGATGTGGACTTCAAAAGAAAGCACCGAATCCACAATGACCCCAAGGTCACAAGCATTATCTGTAAGATAAAAGAACTACCACAAATGGAAACTACCACAGATGACACCTGAGACCTCTGCGCCAGTGAACTAATCAATAGCAACTCAGTTTTGTCTGTGTTAAGTTTAACAAAATTTGAAGTTACCCGTGATTAAATATCACAGAGGCAATTACACAAAACATCAAACTTCTTTATAGGCTCTGCAGGGACTGGGAGGATATCCGAATATCATCTGCATACAAATGACACAGCAAGCAGGGTGTCAGAATAATGTTAACTAAGGGAAGTGTATAAATAGAAATCAAAATTGAAACCATAAGAGACTTACAGCCTTCCTAAAGAATGAATTCCCTCCAGAAGTGAATTTTGTCAATACGTATAAAAAAGCAAAGACAAACTAGTCAAAGCTCCAAATGGAATTAAAGAAAGGCCTGATAAATAGTCACTGGAAAGTCAACATCTAGTAAAACACATGATCTGTTAAGTAATTTAAATATTTTATTCACCTTCATTAATACTTCTGGAAGCAGTAAGTCACAGTGAAGTCAGTGGTTCTATTTTCTTTAACAGGAATAGCTTAAGCTACATGGAATTATTACTGATGTTCTCAGCCTTTCTCTGTAGACATCAGTAGTATTGTTGAATCGCAATAATGCACCAATATGGAAAGACAATTGCCACTTCTTGAAAGGCAGTGCTGCAACAACTTCCAGCATCTCATCTGCCTTTGGAATTATAAAAATTCCAGGCACAGTCAGAAGTGGAGTTAAGTTGTTGTTAAAGAAGTGAGAGTAACTGTGCATACATTCAAGCCGGATGGAAGCTCAACTTGACAGTGAAAATATCAGGACAGGAGTAAGAAGAAAAAGGAAAGGTCCACAAGTGGGAGAATTTCCAGACAAACTGTGGCAATGGCCAAAAAAATCTAGGTCATTTCCAAAAAATTAATGTGGGAATTAATAATGATTTATGACTATAAAACTGACATTAATTATAGCAAGTTTAGTAGTATCCTTATCACTTAGATTTGATGTTATTACAGCTAGCTGGAAAGAGCATACAAATTACCTAAAAAAGGACTTTTAGCTCACCTACAGGGTTTTTTTTCCTATCATGTTTGCACTTCTTGACCATGTTAGTGCAGGATCTGAGCCAAAAGCAGTCACAATGTAATATGGATGGAGGATGAAAACTTACTTAATCTTAGAAAGATTGCAAGGACGGACAGGAGCAGACTTCAATAGAAGGCAATGTCAGGCTACAGCTTAAAATGCTCTCTGAGGTAAAAAAAAACAGAATATCAGCTAACTAAATAGAAACCTGCCTATAAAGGTTTACTGCGGGGTTTTTTTATCTGAGTTCTGTTGGGATTTTTAAGAGATATAACTGATCTCAATAACCAAATATAACCAAATACAGAGAAAATAAATACAAAGACAGTTGTTCCCAAAAATCAATTCTTGGTTTCTAATAAATTGAGACAGGGAGGAGGGATCAGCCATTGACCATATGTTTCCTCCGCCACCTTGATTTAGTGGCAAAATTTGACCTTTGCTCTTCAGTTCAAAAGTCCAAGCCTTCTATAAGCTTACATAATGAGATGTCAGCTGTAAGGCAATAGCGTAATGAAACTCAGGTGTGGATTTAGCAGGATGGCCAAGGGGGATGTGACCTCCTTCTCTCCCCCATTGTTCCCCCCTCTCCCCTGCTCCACTTTATACTCTGAAGCCCGTCCCCGTGCCAGTGACTGCTACAGGGTCCATGCGGTCCGGCTATGAGTCCTGTGAGGAGAAGCCATGATCCAGGATTTAGCTCTCCTGTTTAGGTCAGGTAATCATAGAACGTATTGGGTTGGAAGGGACCTCTAAAAGGCATCTAGTCCTAACCTCCTGCTGTGAGCAGGGACATCCTCAACTAGATCAGGTTGCTCAGAGCCCCATCAAGCCTGACCTTGAATGTCTCCAGGGATGGGGCCTCCATCACCTCCCTGGACACCTGTTCCAGTGCTCCACCACCCTAAGATTAAAGAACTTCTTCCTAATGTCCATTCTCAATCTACCCTTCTCTAGTTTAAAACTATTGCCTCTCACCCTATTGCTACATGCCCTTGTAAACAGGCCCTCTCCAGCTTTCTTGTAGGCCCCTTTCAGGTACTGAAAGGCTGCTATTAGGTCTTCCTGGAGCCTTCTGTTCTCCATACTGAACAACCCCAACTCTCTCAGCCTGTCTTCACAGGAGGTGTGCTCTGGCCCTCCAATTTCAATTTTTGTGTCCTCCTCTGGGCCTGCTCCATCAGGTCTGTGTCCTTCTTGTGTTGAGGGCTCCAGAGCTTGAACAGTACTCCAGGTGAGATCTCACCAGAAGAGAACAGAATGGCAGAATCACCGCTCTTGACCTGCCGGCCACACTTCTTCTGATACAGCCCAGGATGTGATTGGCCTTCTGGTCTGTGAGTGCGCACTGTTAGCTCACGTCCAGCTTCTCATTCACCAGCACATGTCCACCCTTGAAACAGTGCTATCTGCTCCTGCTGTCTGCAGCGTCAAGGACTGAGATTAGGTGCAGGAATGGGCTCAGAGAGCCTGGTGGGACTCAGAAGTACTTCTCAGCTCCAGGAACACATCACAGTCATGTCTCAAGTATTGGGGCAAAATGTTAAGTGTTTGCCTCCCACCTTTGCCCTTGATGGCCTGATGCCCATAGGAAGGAAACTCCAGAAGATGCATAGGCTATAATGGGGCTTATCTTGGCTCAAGTCAGGTCCCAGTTCTGGACAATCAGTGCTTGCAGAGGTTTGGTCATGGTGGGCTAAAACTTCAGTGTGTGACCCTACTTGACTAACATAAAAAAAACACAGTAAAGAATAAGAAACTTGATCAAAAATTATGTACATTTTGCCTGAAAGTGGAATGGTTTGGACAGTAAGGACAGAGAAATCCACTCTACATCCTCCTGGTTAGAAACTCCTGCATAGAAGAACTTACTAGTTCTACTACCTGCTTGAAAAGGAATCTAAAACTACATCACAAAAATCTAAAGGAATCACAAAGGAATCTAAAGCTACAGGTTAGGGATAGATCTGCTGGAAGGCATCTCCACAGAGAAGACCTTGGAGTCCTGGTGGACAATAAGTTATCCATGGGACAGTAATGTGCACTTGTGGCCAAGAAGACCATGTGTATCCCGGGGTACACAAAGAAGAGTGTGTCCAGCAGGTTGAGGGAAGTTCTCCTCCCTTTCTACTCTGCCCTAGTGACACCACATCTGGAGTATGTGTCCAGTTCTGGTCTCCCCAGTTCACAAGGGACAGGGAATATTAGAGAGAGTCCAATGGAGGCTACGAGGATGATTAAAGGACTGGCACATCTCTCTTATGAGGACAGGCTGAGGGACCTAGGGCTGTTTAGCCTGGAGAAGAGTAGACTTAAGAGGAGACCTTACCAATGTTTACAAATATCTGAAGGGCAGGTGTCAAGTAGAAGAGGTCAGTCTATTTTCAGTGGTACCCTGTGACAGGATGAGGGGTAATGGTCACAAGCTAGAACACAGGAAGTTCCACCTCAACATGAAGAAAAACTTATTTCCTGTGAGGGTGACGAAGCACTGGAACAGACACCCCAGAGAGGTTGTGGAGTCTCCTTCTCTAGAGACTTTCGAAACCTTCTTGGACTTGTTCCTGTGTGGACTGCCCTAGGTGATCCTGCTCTGGCAGAGGGGTTGGACTTGATCTCCATAAACCCTTCCAACCTCTACCATTCTATGATGATATGATCATCTCTAGACCAGAGAACTGCCTGTGTACATGGTTAGAAATATATCCTTATTATAACTATTGTAACTAGTTACAAGGATCACTACTATTTCCTCTAGTTTATTACAGACTTCTCCCTTTGTTTTCCATTTCAGATTTAGATGGTTTTGTTGGGGTTTTTTTTGCTTTTTGGGTTGTTGGGTTGGGTTTTTTTAATAACAGCACCAGAAATTAAATTTTAATATTTTCATTTCAGTTAAAAAAAAAAAAAAGTATAATTTGACTGGAAAATAATAATTTTGGATCTACAAAAAATTTCAGGGGGAAATGACCATGAAGCAAACAAAACCTGCCAACAATCCAGACAACTCTGAGCATAAGCAACAAAAAATAAATTCACCTGTCCACCTTGTCAGAGTTTTTTCTTAATTCCTTTGATTTTCTTAACTCTTGAGAAAAATGAGTCCCTTCTTTAAATCCCCTGCTGGCTATATGACATATAAAAATAACTCTTAACTCTTTCCTGAAAACTTTTCCATGTCATGAACTTTTTTATACTATCTCAGGCTTTCTACAAGGCATAACATGTAAAGGTGAGGTTAGTATTTCACATTGTCTTCTTACCAACAGTCTTACAAAGACAAAATCCATCATGGCCCCAGAATGAGTTTCTCTCTAGTCCTACTTGGTGTTGCCCTGCTTTATGGTTAAATATCATTTAGATCAGAAATAAGACATACTAACACTGGTATTCATATGACACTTCTAAATTTTTTGTACACCACTTTCACATCTATCATTTTGCAATTTCCAGACATTTAGGTTTCGTAAAGCTGAGACTTATGCTGTCCAAGTGTTGTAAATCTGGGAGAAATAGTCTGTCCGTTTTCAGCGATATTAACATACTTTAATGTCTATTAATGTATATCTTTGATCCTATGGTCAGGTTTGCTGAGTCAATTATTCTTCAGTGGGAGCAGCTGACATGGAGCAGTTCTTACTTCTCTGTTTTCTAGGTTTTCATATTTATGGGAACAAATCCACAGAACAGGTTCCTTAAAAAAACTGTACTGCTTGAACAAAAGTCATACAGGTGACCTCTTCCAGGTCTAGCTGCAGTAGGTTGAGACATAGAAGCCCAGCTGTACCCCCAGCTTGCAGACAACTTCACAGCAAAGGATGCAAAAGCAAGTATTTGCAAGTTCTCCATTAGCAGCAGTTCACAGTCCAACATACAGGAGGCAAGTGGTGTTAAGCACTGACAGTTCAGTAACAGCTTTGGTTCCCCTAAGCCATAAATTCAGTTTCAGATTGTCTATTACCATACCAAAAATACCACCTAGTACAAGCTCATCCTGGCAGGACCAGCGTGATGAAAAGATACTGGAATGCTATCTTTCTCTATCAGCATGGTTACAACAAAGTCATAGGCTTTTTCACCCCTCCATCCTTATACATTTTTCAGCCAAAGTTCTTGCCTACCTTTCAGTGCAGGCTCCAGAGCCCTGTAGTATCTATTTCCTTTTGGACACTGGCATCAGATCTTGGCCATTATGTCTACACACAGCAATTGCAACAGATGCCATTGCAGTAAAGCCAGAACCAAGCCCCAGGTCAAAACCAGCTGTACTGGACACCTACACACATCAGCTCTGCTGGGAAAAACTTAACATCTCCCCTCCTTGCCTTGGAGGAGGTCTTGCAGAACACATCTGTGCTGCAACTATTTCATTGGTCCATGCCTCCCATTTTCTGCCTCTTGTCTCCTGTCTTCTCTATGCAGTCCACAGTGAACAGAAAGCTGATGCCAAGCCTTGATGCAGCAGCATCATTTGCCTGGTCCTGCCAGGCATGGATACATGCTGCTGCTGCTATTTCTGTTGCTCAAGGGAGAGGCAAAAATAGTGCATGGTACTTGTAATGCCAAGATTCCTGGGGCATTTTGGCCTGCCCGTGGCATGGTACTTTTTTATGAAGCTATTTCCCGGGTCACCAGTTGACCTTGGAAATGGAAAGCAGACCCTGTCTAAGAGAACTGCCCCAAAATATTCCTGCTGTGTGGCGGGGCTGGTGTCCTCATATGCACAGGGCAGACAAGCAGGGAGCTGTCTAGGATACCAGTGACACGTGCTGGCAGAAAATCACCACTGCATGCTTTTGCTAATTTGGCTCTGCCTAGTACTGATTTCTAAACTCCCTTAAGTCTTCCTTGCCTGGCTATCCAGCAGGTTAAGGCTCTGATACCCTCATCATGGAGCCATGGCTGCTCAGGGCTGCTGCAAGAGCTTCCGTGGCTTTCTCCTCCCAGCAGAACCATGAATTTTAGAAGCATTCAGCAATTTTTTCATTAGTGTGATATGTGTACTAGGCTCTTATTCTTTCTTCAAGTAACACAGGTATCTTTTACAAGACTGTTATAGAGAAACTGTATCTTCCCTAGTAGTTAGGCTAGTTAATACTCTCCATAATAAAGGAATCTTGTGATTTTTTCCATTGCCCATCTGTCTTGGTTTGAGTGAAAACAGAACTAATTCTTTTCAGTGATTTTACTTTTCAGTTCAGTACTTCTAACTAACAGAACTTTCTGAAGTTAGCAGACTGTTTTCACAGACA
>JANIJG010001659.1:23027-33575 GCA_024611175.1 Megaceryle torquata | reverse complement strand
GACCTGCTCCAGCACCTCAATGTCCTTCTTGTACTGTGGTGCCCAAAACTGGACACAGTACTCAAGGTGCAGTCTCATGAGTGCTAAGTACAGGGGCACAATCACCTCCCTACTCCTGCTGGTCACACTGTTTCTGATACAGGCCAGGATGCCGTTGGCCTTCTTGACCACCTGGGCACACTGCTGGCTCATGTTCAGCTGGTGTCCACCAGCACTCCCAGATCCCTTTCCGCCATGTAGCTCTCCAGCCACTCCTCCCCAAGCCTGTCGCGTTGCCTGGGGTTGTTGTGACCAAAGTGCATGACCCGGCACTTGGCCTTGTTAAACCTCATCCCACTGACCCCAGCCCATTGCTCCATCCTGTCCAAATCCCTCTGCAGAGCCTTTCTACCCTCAAGCAGATCAACACTCCCACTTAATTTCATGTCATCTGCAAATTTACTGATGGCACATTTGATCCCCTCACCCAGGTCATTGATAAAGATATGAAACAAGATTGGTCCCAAAACTGAGCCCTGAGGGACACCGCTTGTGACTGGTCACCAACTGGACTTAACTCCATTTACCACCACTCTCTGGGCCTGGCCATCCAGAAAGTTTCTAACTCAGTGAAGAGTCCGCCTGTCCAATCCATGAGCTGCCAGCTCATGCAGAATGCTGTGGGAAACGGTGCCAAATGCCTTACTGAAGTCCATGTAGACAACATCCACCGTTCTTCCCTCATCCACTAGGCAGGTCACCTGATCATAGAAGGAGATCAGGTTGGTTAAACAAGACTTGCCCTTCATGAACCTATGTTGGCTGGGCCTGATCCCTCCGCTGTCCTGCACTTGCCGTGTGATCACCCCCAAGATGAACTGTTCCATAATCTTCCCCAGAACTGAAGACAGGCTGACAGGCCTGTAGTTCCCTGGATCCTCCTTCCTGCCCTTCTTGTAGATGGGTGCCACATTGCAAGTCTCCAGTCATCTAGGACTTCCCCAGTTGACCAGGATTGCTGATAAATGATGAAAAGAATGCCTGAATCAGGCATTCTTTTCTCCATTTTCCAGTGCACTAATAGTGAGTTTTCTACATAGCCTGTTCAGAGACCTTTGCATTCCCTTATGCTGCAAGGTACATGAAGATGAATTAGAGCCGAAGAAAGGTAAAACCTCAGAGAGAAGCTATCTACCCTCTTTTCAACTCCTCACAGAAGTCCTCTGATAGTGACACTGAGCACATCAGACCTGGCTAGAAAGTGTAAGAGGAAACATTTTGCAATGCATGGTTCCCTACTAGGAACCCAATAGAAAAGGTAGTCGGCATTAACATTGTTCCTCTAGTTTGCTTTCTATCCTGGCTTCTGCCCAAAGGGAGAGATGAAGGTGCAGATGCAGCATTGGGAATCAAGGAAAAGATCAATGTCCATGGCTTAAGGACATGAAGATTGGGAGTCAGGGTACCCATGCAGCTCCTAGGAACTTCCCATGACTAAGTCCTAAGGCCAAATGCTTTGACTTTTAGTGCCTTTCGAGGGCTGGCAAGTGTCACTTTCAAAACTGACACCTGCTCACTGTTTTCAGCATGCATTGAGACTCCTTCTCATGTCCTGAAGTCAGACTCTTCCAGCAGTATGACCGTTTTTATGGAAAACATCATTCACAGGGAATATTAGGGGTTTTGAGAAGCTAATGTTGTGTGCTTCTTAGAGCTTTAGCCTGTTTATCCTTAAAGCAAAACTGATTAGTTCATAAATAAAATTAGACATGAGGCCTTCCTCTGTGGAAGGCTTTGTCCTGGGGCTGTGGAGCTGGACCAGAAGCCAGCACCAGGGCCCCCAGGTGAGGCTGGGTGCTCCAGGGTCACTAGGGTGGGGCAGTGCCCTCCCTTCATGACCAGTGCCATCCTACAAACCCCAGCAAGTTGAGCCAGGCCAGGCTGCGGATGATGACCATGGTCAGCCTGGCCATCCCCAAGCACCTTGGGGCCCAGCCAGGAAGGCATACCCTAGGAAGGGAGGGGAGGGGAGGGGAGGGGAGGGGAAGGGAGGTGATGAGGACAGGGACAGGGGCAGGATAGTGTCTGGCTCAGTGGGGCCCAGGGCCAGGCAAGGACAGGGCTGCAGCGTCCAGTCTGCATATCAAAGAAGTTCTTTTCACTAAATAAAACTGTATATTTTGGTTAATCCAGTGGAGAAGGGGTACTTAATTTCTGCTGAGGTCTGCTGGGAAATTCTTCTAAGGTCTGTTAATTCTTACTGAGATCTGATCAGCAGGAAGCAATGTACTGTCTTCACGACTCAAAGCCTCTTTCTAAGAGAGAGCAGGGTAATGGTAAGAAGTACTGGATTGCCTGCAGATTAAGATGAGATCTGGTTAAAATGTGCTCATGAACTAGATGAGAGACTGATATTCAAGTAGCAGCACAGTACCATGTTACTATATCTTCAGAGATGTAAATTAAAGTTACAGGTGAGAGCACGAGTGAAATTTAATGGTTTGTTCTACATTCTAATTTTTCCAGCAGAAAAGCCAGCTTAACCACAACTCACAACAGCTCTGACAAGCCTGCATATCCACTCCCAGCAGATGACTTCAGAGAGACCAGCTTGTTATTTTCCAGAGGACCTTCCTGAACCCCAGGGCTCCCAGTAAGAACTATGGGGAGAAGCTGTTCCTGTAGCTCATAGAAGCCCCTGGCTTTGCAGGAAGGGATGTGGTGACTTCATTCAACAATGAAAAGTTTACACTAAAAAAACACACCAGGAGAGCTGTGGAAATAATGCAATAACATTTTTTAAATTCCTTAGTCAATCCATTCAAAAAATATATGTTGGCAGGAGGAGGGGAAGTAGTTTAATAATTTTAATGGCCAACACTTAAGAAAAGATTAAAGGTCTAATACATTAAAAAGGAAACTCTGCTGATGGTAATCAGTTTTGCTGGTTTTATGCATCGTTTTGTTCCGTGTTTGTGTATGAAATGAGGTGTGTGGGGGTGGGGGGAATTTGAAGATTTAGGGAGATTACTGCTTTCATGAGAGTGTTTTATTGCACTTTGGCAGTTCTGGATTTAACCAGAAAATCCAATTGTGGAAAAAGGATGAAACAATCTGTTTTCCCTCTAATCAATCACAAGGTTGCAGGACACATTAAAATAAATTTGTGACTGCCATTCTTCTTCCTTCCTACCGCTGTCATAGCAAATGATGATCCAAAAGCTGACTGACACTTCACACATCAGCTCTGATGCCTGCTGCCCTCCTCCTCTTACCAATTCTTATGATTACAAACAAATCATTTCGCAAATGTTATGAGAACGTGGAGAAAATCTTTATGGTAGATAAAGTATTTTAATAGATGCAAACCTTAAAATATTAGCAAAATTACAATCAGACGTGAAACGGGATAAAAAGAATAATTAATATTTTATTCTACTGTAAAGTATTCCTCCTACCTTTTGCCTAGAATTGCCTGCTATTCCTAAGCTAGTTGTTACCTCAGATATAGCAACTAGACACCAAAACCGAAAGCAACGTTTTCAAATACAAGAAAGCTGGAGAGGGCCTGTTTACAAGGGCATGTAGCAATAGGGTGGGAGGCAATAGTTTTAAACTAGAGAAGGGTAGATTGAGATTGGACATTAGGAAGAAGTTCTTTACTCTGAGGGTGGTGGCACACTGGAACAGGTGTCCAGGGAGGTGGTGGAGGCCCCATTCCTGGAAACATTCAAGGTCAGGCTTGATGGGGCTCTGAGCAACCTGATCTAGGATGTCCCTGCTCACAGCAGGGGATTAGGACTAGATGAACTTTAGTGGTACCTTTGAACCCAAGGCATTCTATGATTCTATGAAATAGATAGAGATTGCAGAATCACTTCCTGCCCTTGCAACAAATAGTCTAGTGGCTTAAGCCACCATACTCCTGTTCAAATTCTCAAATCCAAGGTAAGTAGAATTTTACACCTCTAAATGTTCAAAATCAGGATGTCAGGAATGTGCATCACATGTAGACTACTGGCAGACAGTTTGTGGTACTCAAGCAAGCCTGTTTCTGTGACTATCATGTAAATACATACGAACATTGGGATACAGATCACCTTATCTTCTTAAAGTTAAGTGTCTACCTTATAAGTGTCTTGGCTCTAAGGGAGTGTTACAGGCATTATGTTCAATAAGATGTATCACTGCTGAGGAAACTTTTCCTTCTGTTGAACCCAGGTATAGAATAGACAGTTGATTTTTAGACAGTTAAATTTAGATTAATTCAATCCAATGCTGACTTTTAGGAGAAGCAGTTATTTAGCTACTACTGTGTCACCGATCCAAGATGAGACCTTTGTAAGTACAGAAGATTACAGACTCTCCATTTTAGTTGATAGAGGTAATTAATATCATTTTTGGACTGTAATTTACCTTATCTTCTTAATTCCTGCAAAGGGAACCCCCTCCCTGCCTGCCACAGTTAGATCCCTGAAGCTGTTCACATGAGCAAATAAAGGTCCTCTCATACATATTTTTTGCTGGGAATTGTTGCCTGATTCTGCCAAAGCTTGTGGACTTGAACTCACTGCAGCATCAGAGACCAAATACAACATCTGCATCCGGACTAGACAGCTGTGACATGAATAAAACAAAATCCATTGGAGGATTCTAGTAACAAAGAAACCTAGTTAAGCATATAAACAGCATCAAAAGTAAAAGCTCTATCCTATGGCCTTTTATGGTGCAAGCCATTACGATTTGTGAGGGCTAGTATCTACACCTGTGAGCACTGATATTAGATGATACTGAGTACTTTTAGTTGCCCAGCTAACAATTTGGAACAGTGGTGAATAAAATGAAAACATTAATAGGTACATAAAGTGCTATGTTAGGATCTGTGTGGTATTTGTTTTGTGGCATATTTTCTAGAGCTGTTTCTCATTTCTCTTTTTTCTACTGTCTTTTATGGGCACAACATAAAAGTGGTGAAGAAAGGTTAAATATTAATATAGAGAGTCTCTCATGCTTCACTGAAAATATTAGGATCTAACACTGCCATTGCTTACAGCCATAGAAAAAAAATCTTTGCTTTCCAGCATGAAAATGAAATGCTGAAGTATAATAAGATAGTTCAGCAAAACACTATAGTCTATCACTTCTCAAAACAAAAGCAGTAATGGTCAGGAAGATTTTGCTGAGTAATGTTTCAGCAAAAGAGAAGAGAAGAAGCAGTAGAAAATACAGAAACAGCTTAAAGAAGCACTGTGAACACACAGCCTTGAGAAAAGTCTTCAGAGAGATTTCTGGGCTAAGAACTAAGTAGCAGAGGGCTGAGGACATCAAGAAATATCACCTGTTTGAATCTTCTCATGTACAGATGTACGGATATCACACATTCTTTGTGTAAAATACACAAATAATAAATTACCAGCCAAGTTAACAACTCTACAGACCATTTCCAGTTCTAATTAATTAATTAATTTATACGTAATTAAAGTCACATCCTTGAAAATTAATGAAACTTTCATACAAAAAGGATAACAGCATAATGCTACCTTTTAATAAATATGAATTTATATGCAATCATTTTTTCTATTTTTATTTACTACAAACTTATGGTTTTTTTGTATTCCACATAAAAATAATAAAATATCCTAAGTTCTGATCATATGGATATATGTGGTGAATATATGTTACTTCTAAAGTGCTGACCACATAAATATTTATCATACATAGTTTCTGTGCAAGAACTGCATTTAACTTCATCAATTCAATTTCATTTAAAAAAGACTAAGCCAGCATATTGAACTGATTTCTGGCACAAAGGTAAGATTCTTTTTCTTTACTGTCATTTTAATTCATTATATTACCATGCTATTTTTAAAAGGTCCATTTATATTGTACATTGCAGTTCCATAGATTAACAGTTGGAAACTAAAGATTAATTTACAGGAAATGCAAGGAAGGTATCAAAGCGTAGTGACAGAAGTTATCTTTAGAGTTATTTTGGATAATATACCATGAGATCTTTATCATGGCATATTCTATAGAGTTTAGATTTTAAACTTCTACAGACAGAGTCTAACTGTTCTTGATGCTTCTGTGAAATAAGGTAAGTATATCATGTCATATGCTAAATTACTTCTTCATTCTATTCTAACATATATCTAGCAAGGTAAATTATGCTTATAATTTAAAAGAGGGAAGTGAATTGTTATAAAATATCAATAATAAAGCTCAGAGTAGAACATTACAATGTTTCAGTTACAATTACAAAAGTGAACCCAATGCAGGTGAACAGCAGCTGAAATTTATCACCACCTGATGGCTGTTCAGTGGACCATGTGGAGGGAATTAACTTGTCTGTCCAGTTTGGACCTGAAAACTCCATATTACAGAAACTGCACCGAACCTGGCACCTTCATTGGCAGAGGCCAAGGGTTAGGTGGGTGTTGGAGAAACAAGTATTGCTGTACTTTTAACTGCTGACAGACTAAGTGCAGGACTTCATTTGTCAGAGATGATGGCAAAACCATTCAGAAGTTTTAAAAAGGCCCAGAAAAAAAACCCCAAACATTTATCCCCTGCTAGACAGTTACAGCCTTTGCACAAAATTGCCCAATTCCTGTTTACAATTTCCTGCAGTCATGAGACTGGGCACTGAAAAAAAAGCTGTCTCTAAAAGAATTTATTCACACAAGCAGGAGATACGGTCTTGGGGCACAAATTAACGGGTGAGGTTTTCTGGTCTGTGTGATACAAGAGGTCAGAAAAAACGATCATGATGGTCCCTCTGGCCTTTTAAATCTATCAATCTGTGATCAGTAAATGGAAATAAAACTGCAAAATCAGGCAATGTCTCTTTTCATTTGGTCTACATAGTGGCATCCGCATTTGACATTTTATGCTGTAAAATGTACAGAGGCTAATATGATTTTCTGCACATGTGTGGGCATTATCCATTCCCACAGAAAGGCTTTCGCATCACAGGCTGTATCACATAAGCCATTTTAGATACCCTTCTACTGTCAGTATGGCATACAGCACTTTATCACTTGAGTAATGCAAGTGATAGAGAAAGCAAAATAGATCCGTCAGTGCTCTGTGGATTCCAGGCTTGCAGTTGAGGAGTACAGGAGTAAAGGCAAGGTTATTCAGCTCTCACATAACACTCACCCTGATCTGAGCATGACCAAGCTCTTTGCATCACTGATAAAAATGCTAAGCAATTTTCTCACCTCGACTATATGTGTGCACAGAACTAGCAATTTTCCAACCATCTTCAAAAAGATTTTGTTAAGTTTTCCACTCCTCCTGACTGTTCTGCTGGTCATGATGGAGTGGCATCAGAAAGTAAGTGACAGATTTAATTTGGGGAGGCTAGATTTTCTTTTACTAAGGCTTTAATTATTTCAAATGAGAAACATCCATTAAAAAAAAAAAAAAAAAAAAGCCATAATACTGTCAATTGGATATAAAATGGCACTGCAAACTCAAAGTGATAGAGACTGGCTATCCAAGTGAAGCATACAATTAGTTCTGAATACCTTTCTTTCAAAATTATACAGATAATTGGCAATCTTATTCACCTGAGTTTGCATTTGGCGAAATCACAGAGAATTCTATTAACTTATGCAGGTTTTGGGTATTTTTTTAAAGTTCATTTGCAAATAGCAGTATTTACTATTTGTGAAATGCTAGTTTTCTTTAGATTTAGAAAAAAACTCCCATAAATTACTAAAACAGTTCTAAAGGCATGAGTCCCACTCTCAGCAAACAGCATTTATCACCAGATTTAGGCTTGTGTAACAGGTTTAGGAGTCACTACACAAGCTATATGACTGTAATACCTCCCTGTATTTTCTTAACCACCTTTTTTCTTCTAGTTCCTGCTCATTTCTGCCTTGTGCCATGGTGTTCTGCCACCTCCCTGTGTGCTGGCACTGCTGTGTGTCTGGTCATGTTGTGAAGCAGCCCCAAGAACTGATAAAAAAGCCACCCCCCCCCCCCCCCCCCCCCCCATTCCCAACAGCTCGTACCATCTGCCTTCCCCCCTTCAGAGGACCCTGCAACAATTTTGATCATCTGCTTTCTTTGTAGAGGGAACTGATAAAAACCACTTGGAAGTTGACATGGAAACACACCAGCCAGAGGTATACTTTGAAAACCTATTTTGGAAAAAGTGAAGACCATTGGAGCCATCAATCTGAGCACATTTCTGCTCTGCTTTATAACCTTCTGGCTTTTAAAGAGCTTAGCAGCAGCAATGCATAGATAGCTTGAAGAAGCTGCTGTGTTTTATCATGAAAAAAACATGGAGTTCTTTAAGTCTCTCACATTTCCTAAGCAGATTTCATCTGAAAACAGTCTCCTCTGGAGAAGAGCTTTTAGGGTCACTGAGGCCATATTATTTAGGCATTAATAGGGAACTGCTTCCTAGCAGCACACTTTATAGTCTCATGCCCAGTTCTCTTTTTCAGACAGAGAACAAGATCTCCACCACATCCTTAATCCTGGATTTTCTTCTTGATTGTCAGCCTGCTTTCCAAGGGTTAATTTCTAGCAAATAATGTTGATTTTCTGCAGACACTCTAATAGGTGCCAAGGCTGTTGAAGCACTAACGCTTTAGACAGCTGGCATCTGTGTGTGCATCTGATTCCCCTTCCCCTTATTAGAAGTGAGAATATAGCAGAAAGATATATTTCAATCCTGCCCGCCAAGTCTACTCAAGTATCTCTTTCTTTCAGAGATGCTTCCAATTTGCAACTCTCCTCATGTGTCCAAAATAAGATGAAACATTGCTGTCAGGGATGACATTGATTTTCTGTTACTGTCTTCTAATGTCTTTCTAGTAAAGGAAGAGCAGAAGCCGTCTTTGCTTGGGGTGTTTGTGCTTCCTGGGTCATGGAGTTTTCACAGAGGACAGTGAGAAATCTACTAACTTCAGTTACCAGTGGGCTTGCAAGGAGGCTGTGCAGCTGCTGAGCACCAGTCAGAAATCCAGAGGTGGAGCTAACAGTGACTCCAGGGTAGCATGATCTTGCCAGCCAAGTCTGGGCCACACAACATGTCTGTCCAATCTGTTTTACTCTTGGTTTGAGGTGGAACAAGGGATACTTCTCAATGCCTCATCCCTTACTGCCTTTGTCAGCAAGGGGGGAAGGGCCAGGTCTGCTGTTGATGGTACCCTGAGCAGTCAATGCTTTGAGGGAGAGAGAAAACAAAACGAGTGTGGTAGACCTGGAGTTTCTGCTGTGTCTCAGAAAACGAGTCTCCTTAGGGAAGATGAAGGCATAAGACAGGTCTGCAGGGCACCTGCCTTCCCACAGTCAAACACACTGCTGCTGTGACTATTACCACAGTTGCTGAATGTATTCTGAATAGAAAATAGGTGTTTCATTTGTATGACTTGAACATTTTACACATCATCAACCTAATTCTTTAGAAGGTGCCCAAAGGACACAGGCTGCAGCACCCATAAGCTAGCAAGACTTCTGTTTCTGAAACCACTACACACTGTATTCTAGGTTTAAATTAGTATTTATATATTGCCCTGCACAGTGCACATGGGGGTTAGCACTGTCTTGGAGAGGCACAGTGAGCTGCTGCTCATGAGCAAGTCAAAAGAACTCAGCCAGCCAGGCACTGCTCTCCAGCTATGAGAAACCATCTCCTTCCTACACCTCCCAACTCTCTTCCACACTGCATGTTGGAGAGCAATGTGGAAGCAGGGAAGGGCTGTTTCACACAGCCAGGCCTGCACTCTTTCTGCATCAAAGCCATTGTATGGCCTTTAAGCTAGGAGAAAGATTTACTGCCACTGCAGAGTGAAAGGGTCAGAGATCCTCAAGTGTCAACCCAGCCAGGAGAGAAGAAATAGAACCACACCTGAACTGGAGCTCTGACCTCGGCAGTTATTGTTCATCAGACATTATCTACTTCTTAATGCCTGGGACCGAGCAAAGGGGCCCAGAACTGTTCAGCATATTGAGTACTGTGAAAAAACAACTGGAGTGACTAACAGGAATTTCCTTACAGCACAAACCCTCTATTTCTGCAGCTGCAATATGGTCTTCCAAGTCTTCTTTGCAGATCTGCTCATCTACTGGCCACTAAAGCTAATATTAGTAACTACATCCAAAGTGCTAGAATTATGGGTACCAGATGTCTTATTCACAACTACTAACTCTACTAAGGAGCACGAACTTACCACTTGGTGAGGTGAATGAGCTCATGTTATCTAGAACTTAGGAACAGAACATAAGGAAAAACACCATGAAGAAAGTTAGAAGCAATTGTTATACCCCAGGTTCATGTGCACATACCTAAACAAAATGGATTAGACTTTGGTGCAGAGAGCTCTTGATGCATATAGATCCTAGAGCACACCAGAAATGTACCTAAGGATTATTCCACAAACTGGCAAAAACAGGAATACAAAACTCTTGGTGTAGTTAAACTGCTGGAGAAATTATCAACTCAACTGAGAAATGACAGACCCAAGATCTGTGGACAGCAAATCTAATCACCACCATTCACATCACTTAATTTGTTTCCTTGAATCCTTTTTTTCCCCTCATTAC
>JANIJG010001659.1:0-15629 GCA_024611175.1 Megaceryle torquata | reverse complement strand
CCTTCCTTCCTTCCTTCCTTCCTTCCTTCCTTCCTTCCTTCCTTCCTTCCTTCCTTCCTTCCTTCCTTCCTTTTCTTATATACTAGCAGATGGCATTTCTGGGTGGATGTACAGAGACATGGGACTCTGTCAGTAACCTGTGCTCCATCTCATTTGTTGCCATGAAAATTCTCACTAGGGTTAAATTCATCCAATAAGAAAAAAATGGAAACTTACCTTAAATTGAATGTCTTCTCAAATAAATTTTTAGTTGGCAACAAAGTAGACTACCATTGCCATGGCTTCTCACTGGGTTTCCAACTCATGAGTTTTCTGTTCCTCAAGCATTTCCAAAACCACTCTTTACTCTAGCAGGCCTCATATCCACATTTGAAGTAGGAATAAGAGAAATTCTTCATTGTCCCATCAGTAATTTAATGTACTAAGCTTATGCCTATCTAAATACTTCATTGGGAATGGAAGGTACACCTAACTTAGATGGGCAGAGAGGGAAAAAAAGGCTTCAAATGCTTTGAATAAATTGAAATTTTTGAAGTATAGTGAAGAATCATCATGCTGTGCTTCTAAGAGACTTTGAGAGCTTTTCCCATGGATTCTCTGAAGACCTGACCACTAAAAAGAAGGTAAATTAGAATTTATTAAAGTGAAGCCTGCTTTTGGTGCTTTGGGGCTCCTTGTTATATGGTGCCAGAGGTTTCAATACGAGTGAGCAAGCTGTGAATCTAGCATTGTCACAGAAAGCATTAGAAACACCAGAGACAGTAAAGCTTGTGTCTGGTCTCTCTTTCAGTTTCTTGGCAAGGTTTTTACCAAGTGAAGGATAACCACTATCCCAGCTTTGACTGCTGGTGCCCTAAAAGCACAGAGGTAACCAATCCAGAAAGTATTCCCTTGCACCTTGTTTTTACCCATTGGGTAGCTCTCACCATCATCTCCTGAAATGACAGCTTTTCTAGACAGAGGCCTAGAAAGGGAAAAATCAGTTTTTAGTATGAAGGAGAACTGGTTGTAGGACTGAGCTTCAGTGGTAGATTTGGTAATGATGACACCTATGTGCTTATCATCACTCCTATTGCAGTCTACTTCCTCCTCAAAACCAGAACAGGATAGTGTTGCCATTACCTTCTTTACCTTAACTTTTGCAAATTCTTTAAATATTTGATGTAGTATCCAAGAGCTAATAAAAGCTTATTTATCTCAACAGACTCATAAACTCAGAAAAAAATATATAAAGCACATAAAATTTCACACATATTAATGCAATTCTTAAAACTATGTAGTGCTTTATATCACAACATTTGCAAAAATTATACAGTGACAAAGGTCAGTTTATTAGTAACACAGAATTCCTAAGTAATATGTATCACCTCTTTATTCAGATTGCCCCTTTGACTATGCTGAACAGTTTCTTTCCTTGATACTTGCAGCCTATAATTATACAAGTACACAAGTCATTTTTGGTCAGTTATATATGTTGTACTTGGTTTTAATCTTTCTTCATATTACAGTTCTAGTTCAGTTGCTCAGAATAAGTCCAAAAAATATTGAATGGTTTGAACATGGGCTTCCATACCTTGTGCCAAGAGGATTTACTTTTTGAGTTTCCCATTCAGTGATTTATGTGCTTTTAAAGCAGAGAGGGATTATTCCAAACTATTGTAGGTAGATTTTGGGAGTAATATGGAAGATCCTTCTGTTGCTCTTGACCTGCTGAAAGGACTACAGAGATTATAGTTACAGAAAGGAAGGAGCATGATTATCTGCAAAGTAGACAGTCAAATCTGTTTGTCCTGAAGCATCAGGTCACTGGTAATCATGCTGACCAGCTCCATGTTCATTTTTTGCTCTTGTTAGTCTGGCTGTTCAAAAACATTTAGAATTCATTTTTTACACTGAGACTGGGTAAGTAAATGCTTTTCTTTTGGTTTTCTCATTAAACTTCATTCCAGCATTCATATACAACAGGCTCCTGACATAGTACAGTGGTATTGTTAACAAATAATGCAGTTTGCCCAAGACAAGTTATATACAATGAGAATAAATTTCATGCATCAGATCATTCTGACAGATTATCAGATCATAATGTACATCAGCCACTTGCAATACACAAGAAAATGAGCACCTTATGAATGGTTTTCTGAAGATGCATCATCAATAGTTTGATCACTCAAATACGTTGTAATGAAACCAGAATCACAAAGTTCTAAGATCATTTGCTGACAAATGAAGAAAAATGAAAGTTCAGTCTTTGGCAACAATTAAGGAGATGTGTCCTGTTCCATCTATCTGTCCTCCTCCCTGTCCCCCCCAGTTGATGAAAATCAAAATTCTGCAGCAAGATGAATTTAACCACCTTCTTTCCTGTCTTCTTTTTACCTTGAGTTATAGAGATGCAGAAAACTTCAGTAGTATGAATGCTCCAGGCAACATATAAACGCTTTGTCTTGAAAAAGAACCTTAAAGAAATGCATAGGTAAGGAATCTGGGCTTGAAAAGTGTCACTGCAAAATGTCATCAGTCTTAAAGGTCATGAAATAGAAAGTACAGGAGGTGAGGGGTTTACAAAGCAAATAATCTAAGATGATCCCTTATGCAGTCAATGTACAGGGGGACTTCTAATCAGTTCAAAGGTGGCTCAGTATTTTTATATAAATAACTCATTTTCATTTCTAGCTGGCTGAGTGCTCCTGCTGCTGGGCACTGAAGGAATCCCAGCAAGGGCACAGATGTTGAGAGCTGTGTTAAGGTAACTTCAAATGATTTAATGTCTGTACTGTAAGAGAAGTTAATTTATCATATGAGAATGAATTCAGAAAATAACTTCTTATTTCTGCTGATAAAATATCTTCTTGCTAGAAACCTAGTTTGGTTTTTTCATGCAGGCAGCAATTTGTATTCATCTCTACCATTTGACTGACACACATTTCAATTTTCAGATGATTTTTCTACAGTGCTGGAACACTATATTAGCTGAAAAATACACTCTGGAATGTAAGTATAAAGTATGCATCCATTATGCAGCAGCATCAAGGCAGAATTAGACTGCACTTTGAGACAAGATATAGTATCTGTCGCTCCTGTGAATAAGCCTTGATTAAATTAAATTCCCTACAGGGACAAAGGTTCAAAAGTTCCTGGTTTAATAAAACATATGGCAGAAAATGTGGGAAATAGTCAAGAATGTGAAGCTTTATCACTGTAATGGATCTATTTCCCAAGTATGTGCATTTTCTCTGTACACAGCTCTTCCTTGTCAAAATACTTTTTTTCTTAAATAATTCAGTGTTTGCACTGTTCACACAATGTGTGTGAAATATCCCACAGTGGGTATAGGTATAGCTGTGTGTATACTTTGAAAGATGAACAGAAATAGCAAGAAAACATACTGCAAACTAGAAACTCTAGGGTCTTTAATTTAATTAAAATATATGAATATACATAATCTCTATATTATTAATTCTGCTATTCTGTTCAACATGTGATAGCTGTACTCACATTTTCAGTCTTCAGAGAGCTCTTCTATCCTCTCAAATCTTTCACAGATACTGTTTGGAAGAAAAGCTGAACAGTTGGTAGCTTGGGAAGATGATGGGAGGCAGTTATTAGATTTCAGCCTATGGTTTTCGTATGAGTATTTAATAGTGTTGAGCAATTTAAAAAAAATATTTGGTCCCAGAATATACTAAAAATGTGGAGGATGACCAATGCTCAGAGACAATGATGACAATTCTCATGCTACAGTAGTTGGAAGTATAAACTGAAGCAGATGACAGAGGTCTGGGCTTCTACCATCTTACCTGACAATTACCTTACCTGCGGACAATTTATAGTGCATGTTGTTGCACTTTACCTGATTTTCCCATACTGAAGACTCAAATTGTTTGGTAATGCCTTCAAGAAAAAAAGAAGTAATACAGATAGTTGTGTTGATAAAAGAAATAGCACTGCAAACTATGCATAGTTCTCATGGCCTACTTCTTGAACATGTTCATGTATCTGAACATGTGAAGCATTTCTCATTCTTACCAAGGGAAAAAAAAACAAACCAAACCTCACCCCAGAACAGTAAGAACAGCAAAGAAACAAGATCCTTCCACAAGCTTGTATTGAGACAGAACAGCACCAAATGCAAGAACTGAGTGCATGATTTTATGCAACTTTTTAAAGCATATATTAACAATTCTTTCTCCTTTCCATAAGCACAAGAGTGCAACTTGCCCTGCTTACCTGTTGCATGTGAGGCTGCACACTGGTTGGTGAAGGCATTGCCTGGGCTGGAGTCAACCTAGGCTACCATGTTGTCTTCCCTTGGGGAACAGCCCCACTCTCACTGTTCCCTGATAAACAGGACAAAAGTTCATTGAAGCTGCAGCAAAATAAATTCAGGATAACTATTAAGAAAACTTCACAACTGTAACATGCTCTTAAGGTCCCTTCCAATCCTAATTTCTATGAACCTGTGAGATGCCTGCAACAGCCAATGACTGAAGTTAAATTCACTGGTTATAAGGCTAAGATTTTTTTTCTTTCTCCTGTGTGGCTCCAGGGTATAGTTGTATGGTTATTCACAATTACAGCTGTCATCTCCTCTTCAAAACTCAGTAGAATTGCAGCTCTGTGACAGACCTGTAATTGATCTTTTAATAAAATCGCAGTTAGATGTCAGCCCTGGCACCAGTAGTGGTTTCACTAATGCAGCTTCCCTTTGGTGTTTCACATGCAGAAGGACGACTGGATCTGCAGATGATCTGCTTTCGATTCCAGTAAGTGCACCCTGAGATCTATCTGCCACTAAGGTATATTCTGACCATCTTCAGATAAATAGACTAGGTAGCCCATATGGGATTCTTAAAATATCTGTAACATTACAGAGAAACAGATTTTGTTATTTTGAAAAATACCACTGCAAGCTTTCTTGTACAATACATATTGTGTGAGGCGTGAATAAATTCTCTTGATACTGAGATGCCCATCTGGGGTGTCTCAGGCCATAGCTTGTGTGACACAGCACCACGGCATCAACATGACGGCTGCCTCTGGACAAACAAGTTAAATTAAAATAATCATGAGTGCAAAGTGGAAAATAAATGAGTTAGCTTTGTATTTGCAATGGAAATCAACCAGGGTACACAGGAGCTTTCGCTTTGATGTTCTAACATATTTGTATAATAGCTGTTTTGATGTTTGCCTGAGACATGCCTCCAGATTCTTCCAGTCATGTATTAGGAAGGTGAATGCAAAGTGTAACAGCTGCCTCTTTCTTTCTCCTTCACTTGACTGTTAAGTCTTTCATCATGTACTAATACAGGGAAAGTGACCCAGAATATATGGTACTTCAATTAAAGAAGACATATACAGGCAATATGATTGAGTAGGAGATAAGGACTACAGGTACGGTCAGAGGAACTATTCTGGTTACAGCTGAGCTGAATCGGTATTTTATTGACACCAACCCCACCCACAGAGCTGCTTGTTCTCACCTTTATCTGCTGCCTCTGCCAGAGATCCCTGCCATTGAGTTTTGGGTTTCTGTTTGTTTCATTTTGAACAGATTGAGTTAACAGATTGAGTAGGCTCTAAATCAGTTCTGAGGAATGACCCAACCAAAATATCCGCTCTGTAAGAACATGGTTGTTTCAAACTGGCTCAATCTATAGGTTAGAGATCAATCAGGAAAATAATAAAACAAATAGTACTGAGAGAAGGAATCTCTACTGGGCTTGTGGTGTGGGTAGAGGGAGAGGACAGAGAGGTAAAACATTGCCCTGAATCTGCAGCCTACAGCACAGCTCATTCCATATGGTATAAGGCATTAGCTAAAATACAAAACTGAGGAAGAGATTATATCTATGGCAGCCTTATTAGGTGTCTTAAATAACTGAAAGGACTGATTAAATCAGTTTTAGGGCATTGTTAAAAAAAAAAAAAAAGTGAGCTCTACTATGAGTGTAGGAACTTCCCAGCCAGGAATTCGAATCAGATGAATGTTAAATGAAGATTTTCAGGAAGCTGCTTTAGATTATATTTATTACCAGGAATTGGATAGCTCCTGGTTTAGCCCTTCCACTATGTAGTGACATGCTTTTAGCCTTGTGAAGAAAAATCATTCCCATTTAGAAAAAAATATCTGAAGTAACTTACCTCTAATTATTAGAGTTCTATGTTCTTCATCCTACTGCCTGCCTTCCATGCCTTGTTTTTTTTCTGTAGCATTCATAAATAATTGAAACTGTTGATGATCTTCCTTAAAATAAGACACCCATCAAAGAGCTTACAGAGAAAAGCAGAGCTAAAATAGCATAGTATAGTTTCTTATGCAAAGAAGAAATAAAAAATTCCAGTTCCTGAAGATGCATGCCCTCCAGGATTGATTTTTCATTATTATTATCTTCTTCTTTTGTCTGCCTTCTCTTCTGTGTTTTTGTTTGTTTGTTTGTTTTTGTTCTTTTTAAATGGTACTCAGGCTAGATCATTCCTGCTTATAAGCAAGGCTACACTTGGATTCTCCAGCACATTCTGTATTTTGGCATTTGTAGAATAACACAAAGTGCTGAAAAGGCTTCATGCTAAATTTTTGCCACTCAAAGGAAGAAAGAGGTGATCTCCTAGTCTACTCTGCTGTCAAAGCAGAAAATTCAGTCTTGCAAGGTATGACTTTTGGCTTCATACAAATGGGTGGGATTCCTTTAAGTTTCCCAAGGAGGACACTTTCCTCCCATTGTACCTGCTACATACACACATGTATGCACAAATCCATAGGCTTGCTTCTAATTTCATGATGTGAATACCCTGCTGTTGCTCACTAGCTTGGGTACATTGGGTATTTTTTTTCAGAACAAGGTACCAGTATTTCTAGCTTGGACTTTGAAGACAATGTATTTACTAAATGGTGTTGCTTCTTTCCTTAGTTATGGTTATATTGAACTAGATCCTTTCATGTGACTGACTGTAGGTCTGAAAATGAGAAACTAACCTGTGTTAGTCCCACCAAGAGTTACACTGGCTGGTGAATTTCATCACACAATTCCAGGCACTGCACACTAAGAAGGAGTACAAGAGTTATGAGATTTGTATACTTAACAAGCTCACTATAGTTTTAGATTAGCTGTCAAAATTGAACCTGGTCTGACAAAAACTATGTAACTTTTTGAGAAGATCACCAGCTTGACTGGAAAAAGAAATGTTAATGAACAGTCCTCTGCAAGGTGTTTGTCTCAGACCTACACTATGGTTTAACTTTTAAAAAAATAACACTGTCAGAATGAGTGTAGCCTCTAGTAGCTGTTGTTGTCTTAGGGGGGGAAAGGGTTAAGAAGCTTTTGAAGAAGGCTGGGCACACCTGCAAGCTGTCTATAACACTTTAAGTTAGGGATAAAAACTGAATTCAGGGGGAGGGCAGTATAGGTAGGTCCCTTCATGTTAGAAAAAGGACCTGGACCTTCTGTGCTAAGACTATGGGTAAGGCTTTAGAAGAAAGGGTCCTCTTCTGCAATTAAGCAGGTCTAGTGTTATGAAAGGCAATCTTTTTTTCTGGGCAGCAAGATGAAAATTGACAGACAGTGTAAGTGCCCTGTGAGCAGGCAACTCCACTCCACTGTCCTAAAAAAAGAAGTATTACTTTGGAGGTGATGTGGGGTTTTGGTTGATTGGTTGGGTTTGTTTTCTCTGCACCTATGATGAGATCACTGTTGAATGCTGTGTCCAATTCTGACAACAGTGTTTCAGAAAAGATGCTGAAAAAATGTGGAAAGGCCTCAGAGAAGTACATTTAGAATGACTGTAGAACTGGAAAGGCCCAAGAAAGAAAGAAAACTGTATCAGTGAGTATATGCTGAGCTTGTACAGGGAAAACTTTGCTGAAGTTGGATACAGATAAACAAAATCAAGGGTTTGTCTTGCTTATCTTTATGGGAAGAAAGCATGTTACTCAGGATTCCCCCTGCCAAGCAGAAATTCAGTCTTTTTCAATACCAAATGTCACCTCAAATGGAAACTGGTTTTGTGAAGAAATAATTGGGGTGAGACTCTGAGGGGTGTGTTCTGCAGAGGATCAAAAGCCAGGGCTGCACTCTAGTGTGAATGGGTGACTTGAGGTAGATCATGCAGGTCACTGATTGGGTACAGCAGGACATTTGTGCTGCAGCAATACTGAAGGCAGGACTCCTGTCCCTATACCATGGTGCTAGGGCATAAGTGTAGTGGGTGACCCTAGACTGCTCCAGCCTCAAGAAAAGGTTCCAGCTCTGTCTTTATTGCCCTCTTCATCACCCTTCCTTGCCCAGCTGCTGGCAGTGCTTGTTCCCAGTTGCTGAGCTGGCAAGAAGCTGCAGCAACATGGGAGGGTCTTTAGTAATGGCAGCCCTGTGTCAGGGCAGCTGGGCAGACTGAATTGTTGCCCACTTCTTCACTTCAGTTTTTGGGATGTGCCAGGCCTGGGCCTTACCCTTGGCCACCGAGCCGGCCCGGGGAGGCTGCAGCGCCTCGCCCGAGGTTTGACAGAAAGGAGGGAGCAGGAGGAGGGCGGAGAGAACGCCCTTCTCTCACCCGACCATGCCGGGGTGCTCCGTGGCGGTGCCGTTACCGCACGGCGGCCACAAGCGCAGTCGACCACGGCCCGGCGCAGGGCAGCAGCCCGCCCTGAACCCCACCGCGGCTGCTCGGAGGCCTCCCGCAAAGCGAGCCCCGACGCCAGCAGCGCCATCCGCGGGACGGCCTCGCTTCGGCCCGGCAGGTGGCGCAGCGCCGCCGGCTGCGCCTCTGCCGGCAGCGGCGGGCGGGACGTGACCGTATCATCCCCGCTGCCGCCCCCTGGGGCTGTCCGGCGCGGAGGCATGCCCGCCAGACGTGTGCCCGCCATTCCCCGGCCGCGGAGAGGTCTGCGGGAGGCGGTGGCGCTGTGGAGGCGATCCGCTTTTCCGGGGGCTTGTGGCCGCGGGGCTGGGCTGTCGCGGTGTTCGGTGTCAGTGCCGAGCTGCGTCTTGATATGAACTTTGTGGAGAGTTCTTGAGGGGGAAGCAAACCCAGCCCGTCCTGCCGCCCCCGCTCTGCCTCCTCTTCAAGGTAGTCAAGAGCTTCCATGGAGCCTGCATTTCAAGTAAGGTAAAATTAAAAAAAAAGGTATAATTAAGAGCGCCTATTTTAGAGCTCTGAATGTGGCCCCACTGGAAGCCATGGCAGATTGTTGAAGGCTACAGAGATTTCGACACGAGTTGGCAGAGAAGAAATTGAAGGCAATCTTTTCAGAAATTTTTTTCTCAGCCCCAGCAATAAAACCAAATAGATAAGCAGAGTAAAACAACATCCCAAACAACCACCAACAAAGTAAATCCTCAAAACCCCCCAAAACTCCAAAGTATAGCTGGTTTGCTGTTACTGTGAAGCCCAACGTTTCACCTGAACAAGAATGGAGGTGGACCTGGGCAGAACATGGCATAAGGCGGGGTTGTGGCCCAGGCCATGTCCACAGTCTCAGGAAAGGAAATCAAGTGCTCGGTGAGTGTGGCAGGAACTGGAGCAGGGTGTGAGGGAGGCAGATGCACCATTTGCTTACTTTTGTGGAGGAGTTGCATTGTTGGATCTGTGCTTTGCCTCCAGTCGGATAAACACTGCTGAGGGTAAGGCAGCTTCTGGCTGGGCACCATGGCAGCCCAGCCTGAGAGAAGCAGACTTGCCAGGGTTAGCTCATTTGTTTCACTGTAAAAAGGTTGTGGTTAGGTACACTTTTATCCTCTATGGAAAGAGAAGCATATTTTTTGACCTGCTAGTGAATTTGAGTGAAAAATTGACCATAAGAACTAACAAGGTTTGGCATCTGGGTGGTCAACATTGATGACAGAGCACTGTTCTGGCCAGATTATAATCTATTTTGGATATCTAAGGTGTAGAAATAAAAATCACTAACATGTAGATGGAGATTGTTGTTTCAATTTAAGCTTTAGTCTGATGGTTATTGACATATAATTATCTTTTTAATGATTCAAAGATTGAACATGTCAGATCTGTGAGGTAATACTCTGGTAGTGCTGCGTACTTTTAAACTATGGTGCCATTAGAATACTGCCTCACAGAGATATATGTGTAGAGATCTAGCTTCTGCAAATTCCTCACTTTAGTGTGTTTAGCCTTTAAACAAATTTCCTCGGGCTCAGGTTTTAAATTAAGATACTGAGCAGTCCTGATGACAATGGGAAGTTGAAAATTTGGTATGGAAGTTAACTCTTGAATTGGGACCAGTATATATGTTCAGCCTCTTTGGAGCATTTTCTCTTTTGAATGTGGGTGGAAAACACCTATACCTATTTTACCTTCTTCGAGTTTTTCCAGTGTGCCCATAACTACAGCATGACTGGTCAGCCTGCCAAAATGCATGACAAAAATCATAAAGCTGCTACTATGTGACACAGTTCTCCTTCAGCTTGAACTTGGATGTCCATTGACCTTAGCAATGTCTGAGAGACAGAAATATTAATAATTTATTATCAATCTGTTATTGATTGCGAGGAAAGCAAGCTCTCTTAAAAATAAAGGCAAGCCATGGTGCTTATCTCAAGGATTTTATAACTCAAGCTGAGATAGTAAAAGCACTTTGAAGGTTAATTATGGACTGTCTGATGACAGCAACAGGTGAGATGTGGTAATCATGTAATTGTCATAGATACTTTATAGACATATTTTCTAAGGTATATTTTTAAAACATAAAGGGAGACCCTGCAAAACCTATAAACTGGTGAGACAGAAAGGAGGAAGTAAAATTCACCTAAAATTACCTAAAGCAGTTAGAAATTACTTTTGAATCGGTGAAATACTGTTCTGCTTGCCTACCATGAGACATTTCATTTTAGCATCTAAAGGAACTCAGGTGTCAGAACTAGTTTATGAAATACAGTAAACAACTAAACCAAAGCATTCTCGATTTCTGTTGTTAAGGAGAATGTATGATGATTTTTAGTGACAATTAAGAATTATCATAGGATTTGGATGGCTTATATACAATTCTATCCCCTTGTTGCTGACCACAAATGTGAATTCAGAAGATAATTTTAAAGTCCCTTTTTCTATGGTGAGGGAAGCCTTGTCAAATGTTAGATGGAGCCTGACTAATTAAGGAAGTGCTTTCAGGCTCTGCTAGAAGATCAGAGATTTTTCTTGATTTGCATCTTAATAAGAAATCATTGACAGTATAAAGAGTTCCTTTGGTTATTAAAATATGACATGAATATCAAAACCTTTTACAGGTAAGTATATGTTGATATCAAAGTGGCACAGAAAGGAAAAAGTTGTTACACTTTTCCTTTTTTAGTGTTTCCTCTTCACAGTGTCAGCAAATCAAAGGACTCCATCATTCCCATTAAATTCACTGGTCGGGATCTGAGAAACATGATTGATTAAGGGCTTGCATTTGCTGCTTAAAGTATGACAAGAAGCAAAGATGTCTAAGATACCAGTGAGGAGCAGTTTATTGTCCTGGTGCTTTCAAAGCTCACCTTTTTATATACAATATATTATATGTCGTTCCCAGTCCTTTGTGTTCTTATTGTGATCTGCAGAAGAGGACGCACAGAGCACAGGGAGAGTGGAATAAGTAATAAAGGGAACAAAACTCAAATGTAGGTGGAGACAGAGTAATAATGAGATTTTATACAATGCTCTTTATCTTGAGTACTTCTTAAAGCTGAAGGTAACTGTAAATTAGCTGCTATTTTCTTCACTAGCTTAGAAATCACTAAACTGTAGCAGTATCAGTTGTCAGCCAGAGTATGGCATAAAACCCAGTAATCTCTCACTGAAGTCCTGTGCATGTCTTATGCATGTCTTATGTAGTGTGGGTAATGTTGGTGAGAGGTTAGTCATACCATACTCTCACACGATGTAATTAATACAGAGTAAATGACTCTGAAATTTAACACCAGCCAAAGTGTAGTAATTGTGGAATTGTCCCAGATCTCAAAGAAGGTGTGAGTGCATGGTGTTAACAGTCTGATTATGTAGCAGCAAGGGTTTAAATATAGATTTTGAGGCATATATATAATTTGATTCCTCAAGTGGCAACTAATTTGACAGCAAGTACCTCATAGTGGAAGCTAACTTTTTGGAAGAGCTGTGGAACTGGGCAGGTTTCATTTCAGTAAGCATGAGACCTGTTGGATGCTGCAAGTATTCAGATCTGATCCACAGTACTCTGAGAGCATCTCCAGGCAGCTTGATTCCCTAGGATGTCTCTACTCTCTCTCTACTCTGCTCTATTTTAGGATTTAGTGTTTTAGAAAAAAGTGCTACCTTGTTTCTACCACTACTGCGTCTACAGCCTATAGCAAGATTTGTATCCAACGTCACAGAGTCACTCTTTAGAAATCCCACATCTCAAAAGTTTACGTTTCAGAGGAATGGCAAGTACTCAGCACTTGCAAAAATCTTGTCCAGAAACTGCACTGATCTTATGTGAGGTGAGTTAAACGACCTGTATTAGAACATTAAGCAGTAGTTGTGTGCTCAGTTTTAACTGCACAAGGAAAACTGCAATCATATTGGTACACAGAAGGAATCTCAGAAGAAGATCCTTAAAAAGTTGTATATTTCTTAAAACTTTATTTTCCAGTTATTGGTAATGGGTGATTCATGAGATTGTAATTTTTTTTTATAATATAATTTGTGTTCAATAGCACTGTCTCAGTTCTTGCCTTAGTGTAAGTATGCTTAATGCCATAGAACTACAACTTGACAATTATTCTTTCAGAGAAAGTTCGGATTTAGTTGTGCTGTAGAGCTAGAAAAAAAAATGATATCGCTTCATGTGCAAATGGTTCTGAGTTCTCTTAGATTTAAAAAAAAAAATCACCTGATACTGATACAATAAACTAAATTATTCTAACATCAGGAATCAATCAGAAATTAAAAAAAAAAAAAAAAAAAGGAGGTTGAGTATATGCAAATATAATTTAAGAAATTTCAGAACAATTCCTTCAAAAATGTGATTTGCAACTTGAAAGACTGAATAATCTGATTTTCTTAGAAATGTGTTTCAAATGCTTCTTGATTTGCAGCAATTGATACCTCCTAATTTGAGGGAGCTTTTCAAGTCTGGACTAATCTGCATGTTTTGGGTTTTTTTTAATGAGAGAGAATGTGTAGGAGTTGTCACTGTGAAGATGCATTACCATCTCAAAAAACTGTTGTTGAAATTATTTAGAAATAATAAATGGGTGTTATCAATACTTGGACTAGCTTTATTCATATGAGAATTGGCAATGCAAGAGTTTGATATGGAGAAATTGACTTTCATCAGGTGAGCTGATTAATATTCAGTTCCTTGCTGCCATGGATAACCTTCTAATAAAAAGTTCTAATACTTGACCAGCCAGCTTAAAATTAACTTGGCTATCTCTTTACAGTGCTGCACTAGCTACATTGTCTTTGTGTGATAACTGATGTGACTTGTTGGCTCTTTTCTTCTTTCTCCTTCATCCAGTAGAAGAGTAATACATGCTCACTCATGAAGTTAGATTTGTTCTTCTTTTAGGAGGGTAGAATTTAATTTCTGTAGTCTGAGTCAATCTTGCATTAACATTCAACTCCCATAAATTAAATCCCTGCCTCCCTTTCAGCTGACTTGAAGAGAGACTCAGGTGCTTCATCCTTGAGATTACCACCTTGAGTCTCAACACTGAAGATATCTAAACACAGCGGGTGGATTTCCTACTGTACTAGATGGAGTAGAACAAGCTAAGTATGGTGCCAAGGTAGTTAACCTTTTCTAAGACATTTCTGTTACGTCAAATGACCCTTAGTATTATGCTCAAGTAATAGTCACTCCTCCATTACCACTATCAAGAGTGTTAGTGATTCCTATTCCATATGCCTAGAAAATAGGTCCAAAGACAAACATCCACATGAAAAATGTCTAGATTTTTATTGCCGTGCCAGCTGTGATCAATATTTCTGTAGCTTCTGGCTTACAATGAAAGCATTGTAAAAACTGATGACAAAGGTGGGGGGGATAATAACAGGTTAACTAAAAAATTATTCCTGCAATTGCTGAATCCTGTAGATTTGTCAGATGATAAGTATTTAAACGTTTGGCGTAATGGAAGCTAACATTTTGAGGAATGGTATGTATGGAAGGGCAAGCTACTACAGATCTGGCTGAGAAGCGAATGGACCAATCTGAACTGCAGTATTCGGGTAGTATGATACCTACCATTTCTATCAGTGCTGATGATTTTAAATTCTTCATACATCATTTTCCTCCTCCTTTCTGTAGCAGTAAGGAAAAAAAACCTGCATATATGTATATTTTGTGTGTGTCTAGAACAGCTTAGTAGAAACCTTAATCAAAGAACTGAAATTTTAAGTGAGAGATGTCTACTGTCTTTTGAATGTGATGACATTTATAGTTTTCTGTTCTTGCAGACGAGTCTTCCAAAGTATGAATCCAGTTCTTTAAAAAGTCCTGTTTCCTTAATACCTTTATGTATTTAAGGATTCTTTATACCATAATATATTTGTAGGTTTCTCTGAACTCCAAAACCAGCTTACAGATCCAGAATTGCAGTTGTTTATGAAGACCTAAAATAATTTTCACAGAACCACAGAATTATTGAGGTTGGAAAAGACCCTTGGGATCATGGAGTCCAACCATCAGCCCTACTCTACAAAGTTCTCCCCTAGACCATATCCCCCACCACCATATCCAAACGACCCTTAAACACATCCAGGGATGGTGACTCAGCCACCTCCCTGGGCAGCCTATTCCAGTGTCTGACTACTCTTTCTGGGAAAGTTTTTTTCCTAATGTCCAGTCTAAACCTATTCAGTTGCAGTTCAAAGCCATTCCCCCTTGTTCTATTGCTAATTTTGTGTGGGTTTAGGAAGGGAAGGATAGATTCTAAGCAGTTTTGTATATATGAGGATTCCTTTTAGTTTCAGCAAAGTGGAAATAAGGAGTTGCATAAGCCTTAATTATACCTATTAATTACATTTCTTAAAATAAGCAACAAAATTTAATTGCTTTTTAATACATTCTTGTGGCGATTTGAAATGTCTGCTGTACCCTCTGCAGTATTTTTTCTGTAGCTGCATTACCATAATAGGGAAATTACTTAAAAAAAAAATAATCAAATTTACGGAGAAATTAAAATTTTATTCATACAACATGTTTATTAAAGCACATAGGTCTATATTCTGTTTGGTGAAGATGTTGGTTTAGGTCTCTGACCTGTTCCTCAGTCTTTGACCTGGCAGGTGCTGCCTGTGCTAACTGCAGTCCTGCAGTCGTGATCCTGGTAAGTGACAATAGTCAGCTCAAGTCCTTGGAAATATGCTGCTAAGTCTCTTCCTAGAGCTGGGTGCCAGGTGGGCCGTGACAGGAGCCACGCTTGGTGTCTCCTGCAAGTACAGGACATGCAGATGCTTGTGGGATTGGTGCTTGTGTAAATCAGTATGCAGCCCAGCACAGGGAGAAGAGGTTCTTGCAGAGTGGCTACCTTCAGTTAACAACCTGGATAGTAATCTTGATTGCTTATGGTTATTTTACACTCAGAGGTGGGAATTTGTATTTCTATGTTGTTAATGATAATTCCAATTACAGAAGAAGATACTTTGCAGTTAGAATGCTAGGCTTTGTCGGGGTTGGG
>JANIJG010001657.1:20592-36025 GCA_024611175.1 Megaceryle torquata | reverse complement strand
CCAACCCCCCCCCTTACCCTTATTGTTACACCCACTTTTAGGAACATATATTCATTTTACTTCTTTTTTTCCTCCTCCCTCCCCCCCCCCCCCCCCTTCCCAGTTCCTCACAGTGAAAATAATAGTATTTACCTATGGGGTTGTGCAGATAAATCATTATTTCAGGTTTTGTAAAACACTTTACCCTTTGGAGATTAAAATACTCATATGTACCAAGCACTCAGACAGAAAAGCTGTTTGTGCATAAAATGTGATAGGTCTGAAAAAAATGGCATTTCCCTTCAGGGAAGGCAACTCTGAGAAGGTCATTTTAATTTTATGATCTTCTTCACCTTCTTTCATTGAATTACAGGGCTGGAGGGCTCTCCAAGCGATCACCATCCACTCAGTACCAGCTTACGTCTTCCAGTACAGGTTGGATGTGCTCTGGGGAGATATTTCTGAACTCTAAGCAGCTCAGTCATATCTTCCTGGTAGTGGCTACACAAAACTAGACCAAATCATCCAACTGACATCTCCTTTACTCCTTGATGCCATAATATTCTACATATTTAAATAACTGAAAGAAAGAATATTTTAAAGTCAAGTTTCTCTATAATAAAACTTATTGAGCTCCTAGCAGTTTTGAAGATAATGGGGTTGTCATGTTGCTTTTAATTACAGCATATTTCTTGTTATTCTGCCCTAATTAGAACATTAGCTGAATATTTTAATAGTGTCTTAATCAACATGGAATTGGTATTGTTATTTTGATACTAATTACAATAACCAAAGTAATAGTTTCCACGAAGCCTCCACTCAAATTTCTTAACTTTCTAAATAGGAGTGCAAATTCAACATCATTTAAATTACGACTTTTTTTTCCAGGAACAAGAAATTTATATTTGTATACACACAGAGAGACTATGCAGTCAAGTATTCTGTGTATCATCTTTCAGAAAAAGTTGCCAGAAAAAAGAAGTCATCAGTGGACAAAAGCCAGGCAAACTAACTGAAAGGTGATATTTATACCTGACTTATGGGATTGGATTCCACTATGATTTCCGACCTTGCAGTGTACTGTAGGAAAAAACATCCTCCATCAATGTCCTTCTACAATCTGGGTGCTTCAGCAGCAATAGCACAGAATGGGGTTTCTTTCCCCTTACCTCCAAGTACTCCTAGCCCTGTGCTTCGGCAAGATGGTCTTTGAGGTGGGCCAACACAACTGGTTTGGAGATGTGCTAAAGCCCAACTCAATAAATTTATCTGAATTAAAGATATCTTCCCACCCCCTTTTCTTCCCCTGCCTCTTGTGCAGGTTTTTATTCAGCTGTACAATATTCCATTGGATCTCACTACACTGCACCACAGACAGGCATGTTAGTGGAGGAATGATGCTTTCAGTCAGAGAACCTACCAGATCATTAAACTGCAGGCTCAGACTGCACCCAAATCCCACCCTAATACTATTTATTATTGCTATACTTATTATTATCTAGGCTTTGGGCAGTGGCAGCACTTTAGAAAGCTACCTTTTTGCCTTATAAAGAAAATCGTAACACTGAAAGAAATAGACTGAAAAGAAAAATATTCTGAAAATAATATTTTAAATAGAATCCTTCCACACCATTTTTGTTTGTTTTATTATTAATTCCTGCATGGGAATAAATAATGAAGTCTCAAATAAAACAAAAAAACAACTTTCTGAAAAATGATGTTTCTTTCACAGACATCTACAAGCTTCAGTCATTAATTTAGATAGTCTAGGTAACCTAAAGTGCTGTACATCAAGCTCTACATGTACACTTCAAATACAGAATCATAGAATCAGAGAAATGTGAGTTGGAAGGGACCTCGAGAGGTCATTTAGTCCAACCCCCCTGCTGAGAGCAGGGACATCCTCAACTAGAGCAGGTTGCTCAGAGCCTCGTCAAGCCTCACCTTGAATGTCTCCAGGGATGGGGCCTCAACCACCTCTCTGGGCAACCTGTTCCACTGTTCTACCACCCTCATGGTAAAGAACTTCTGCCTTCTATCCAGTCTAAATCCACTCTTTTCTAATTTAAAAGCATTGCCCCCCATCCTTTCACTTCAGGCCTTTGTAAACAAGCCCTCTCCAGTCTTTTTGTAAGCTCCCTTCAGTTACTGGAAGGTGGCTATTAGGTCTCCCCAGAGCCTTCTCTTCTCCAGGCTGAATAATCCCAGCTCCCTCAGCCTGTCCTCGTAGGAGAGGTGCTCCAGCCCCCTGATCATCTTTGGGGCCCTCCTCTGGACTCGCTCCATCAGGTCATTCCTGTGCTGAGGGCTCCAGAGCTGGATGCAGTATTCCAGGTGAGGTCTTACTAGAGCAGAGTGGCAGAATCACTTCTCTCGATCTGCTAGCCACACTTCTTTTTGATCGTCCTGTTCATTCTGTTCACAAAATTAATTCCCATAATTGCTAGCAACTATTTGATTTGTTCCATATAATGAGTATCTTCCCTTAAAAAAACCAAAAAATCTAAATTCAAGTTTATAAGTGCAACAAATTAATAGATGTTAGCCTCCCTCCTAAAAAGCTCCAGAAGCAAGGCTCTGCAGTTTCACTGTGAAGTAAATAGGATGAGTTCAATCATGCATAAAAGCACATAGTGCTAAGCTGGCTTTAGTACCCTGCAGTAAAAAAAAAAAAGGTCACATTTTATAGTGAGGTAACAATCATGTATGAATTAATACTCTGAAAAATAAGTCTTTGAGTACAGGTCTTTGATTTTTAAAGGCACATAATAAGAACAGTGCTCTTGCAGAGAGCCATCTGCAGAACAGCAACAACTGTCTCAGTAAGGAGTTAATTTCAGAGCCTACACAGGACCATAAAAATGCTCATATTCTTGCACTGTTCCAAAACAGGTAGAGGAAAAGGCAGACCTCAGTTATGCTTAGGTTCTGTATTGCTGAAACTCATTTCCATTCCATTGTGCTAACAGCTTCATCAGCAGTAGGGGTAATGATATAGTGATAAAAGTGCAGCAAGGTTTGTAAGGAGATATCATTTTTTATTAGGTACATCTGAAATACATGGATAGTTTTTGTGCACAAGGATCAATGCTTTTTTTTCAGTTCATTTTTTTCCTGAAATTACCCTTTTGTGAAACACTCCAGGCACATAATCTTTGTGTTGTCTCCTTTAAAGTTGTGAATGACTCATTACCGACCTGGTTGTGGTTAGCTCCTAAACTGGGGAACTTACCTGATTGAATAACAACCACACCTGGGGTTTTTGCTCCCAAGATTATTTTCAGTAAGATCATTTCCTTGCACCACTTCACTATAAGATCACACACCACTTCTACTTGTACAGGCAGTGACAGATAAAAGGGGCCAGGATTGTGACAGGCTAGAAATAAAAGCATTATTTGCCAAAATTCTGTTTATAATCATTGAACATCTGGTGAGCTAATCTTCATATCTTTTTTTGCCCAAGCAATTGCTGCTGGCTGTGACCATCCCTGAGCTAGGTCTGGTAAGTGCTGGATCCTTTGCTGAGCTGATTCAGCTCACTAACACAACAGAAAGCTATTCTTTTTCTGGAGGATTTTGTCTCTTTGCTTTGAGGTGTTTTCTCCACCATGGTAGTGACTTCAATTACCTTATAAAAGAGACCATTGTGTACTATAGCTATCAGGAGGTTTCTAGCCCAACCACTCCCCTTGGGGACAATAAACCACTGCAATGACTTGGCCCCTCCTTGTGTAACTTTGTTCTTAATCTCAGTAGCTTTGTAAAACACTGGTAAAACACAGTTTATGGACGTTTTATAAGAGATTTGATAACATTTTGGCTTCAAGAGAGCTAGTAACAGCTTACCTGACTGTAACAACAAAGGACAAGTCTGTCACCAAATGCAGAGTATGTCCCATGTGTCTCACACACACAGTGGTACTAATTTAAGGCTGTATTTCACTGACAAAGCCAGGTAAATCAGTGCTTTGTGAGCCAGGGAAGGTTTTTCCAAGGAAGTAATTAACTTGGAATTACTACTGGAGACAGGGCATGGGGAGTTCTTACCTTACCCGAACAAGTAAAATAAACTACAGCTGAAAAGCAGAAATGGAGTGAACTTAAACCACCCCCTGACTGGCCTCAGCACCCGTTTTACATCTCTATTACATAAAATACACCTTATCTGCAATAATCTGTTGTGACTCTAAGGTAATTAAAGGGAAACCCACACGGTTTTGTGCAATGTCATCCTGCAGTGATTACAAATAGAAACTGAGGTTCAAAGCATAGTAAAATGCAGAGGCAGGATCGCCCAAACAATGTCATGTGAACAAGAAGATACCACAGACCTTTTCTGCTTCTGCATATAAAACATGAAGAACTGCATCACCAGCATTTTCCTAAGGTCACTGGGTATTTTGGGGGTTGCTTTTGGGAAGTGTGGAGCCAAGAAAAGACATTTCTTGGTAAAGAAAGGAAACAGGATGATGCTGTGTAGTCACATCTCATTAAAGAGACTTGATCAGGAATGGCAAGGCACATGCACTTGCACAGCAAGTCCAGCCATTGGAAAAAGGAGATGTCTTTTTTTTTCTTTTTTAATGCCCATAACACCACCATTGGCCAACACAGTCTTAATGAACTGAAACAGCATTTATTTTCTTGTCTGTAATACACAGGAAATAAATGCTTTTCCTACCAGGATCCTCAAAAGACTGTCCCAAAAACAAGTGCAATATGTTTTTATCTCTTTGTTGCCCTGAGTAAAAGCATCTATTATCTTGTGACTTTAAGATTCAGCAACAAAATATCAAATTAATACTTGTCCAAAAGGTTGAGAAGATGGCATAAAATCAAAGTGATGGTGATAAAATAATGTATTTCTTAAAACAACTAAAATTTACTGATGAAATCCCTAATGTCCTGATTTAAAATATGACCAAAAAAAAAAAAAAAAAAAGACACTTATATTTTAAACCTAGTTTAGCTCATAACTGATCAGTTAAAGTTGAACTGTTGAAAACCATGAGATTCACACCAGTTTAACAAAATTAATTTATATCCATAGTTAAGCTACTGCATCATTATCATAGTCAACATAGTACTATCTGCATTTATTGTCACCCTGAAAGGGGTTATTTTTTTATACAGTTCTTTTTAAAAAATGATATATTTACTCATTAATAAGCCTTTTACCTTTTTTATTTGTATATATAGCTTTGGGGATGTGAAAGCATGCACATTTTTTATCTGGAGAAATAGTGGAACAAGCACCACTTCTCTGCAAACTCAGCCATGCTGTGGGCTGAACTCAAAGGTTCACAGTTCAGTGGAGACATCTTTACCCTTCAACACCCGTGCCCTGCAAACAGTCTGGCTGTTGGATGAGCAAGATTTTGCACATCGCTAAAGCTTCCACTTTTGGGGGCAATTTTGTGACCTTTTTGCTAACTCTTCTGTGTACAAAGGGTCTCAAAAAGGCTTCGAAGGGGTGTATGGTTTCAGGGTCCATACCCCATTCAGGAGTGACGCCGCAGAGTTTCCTGGCCACAACATACAGCTGCTGCGGAAACTCTTGAGTCACCCTGCGCCCTTGAACCCGTGGTGAGCAAGAGGCCTCATCCTCCAAAGCTGCAAGACACTTGACCAAAGTGACACAGCCCCGCTGGGCTGTTCCTCTCTGCAGGGGACTTCTGAGTGCAGAGGCCTGGGGCTGGGTAGCTGGGCAGGGAAACTGCAGGAGGCTGCCCTATTCGGGGAAGGATGCCCTTTAGGGAGCTAGATGTGCTTTAGGGAAGAGGATGCCCTTTGGGGAGGAGGCACTTTGCAGAAGAGAATGGTCTTTGGGGAGGACTCCCTTTGTAGAGGACATTTATTGGGGGTTGCCTTTCCATGAGGAGGATGCCCTTTGGGGAGGTAGGTGTCCTTTGCAGAAGAGGATGACTTTTGGGAAGGAGACCCTCTGGAAAGTACACCCTCTGGTGGGGAGGACATCCTTGCGAGGGGGCTGAAGGCCCACGTCCCTCGTCAGAAGTGACACCGCCTTCAGAGCTGGGACACGCAGACACACGGACACACCCCGGCCTTCCTGCATCCCCCACGTCCCGCAGTCCAGCCCGCTCCCCCGCCCAGTGGGGGCAGAAGCAGAGGCCCGTCCCCTCGTGGCGCCGCGCTGCTGTCCCGGGGCGGTCCCGGTCCCGGGGGCGGGGCGGGGAAGCGGTGGCGCATGGTCCCATTTCAGCGGCGGAGGCGACGAGCGGCGGGATGAGCGCCATGGCTGGGCGGGCGCTGTGGGCCGCGGCGCTGGTGCTGTTGGTGGCGCTGCCCGGGGCGCTGCGGGCCGACACGCCGGCCAATTGCTCCTTCGCCGACCTGCTGGGCTCATGGGAGCTCCGCGTCTGGCGGAGCAGCGGCCGCCACGGCAACTGCTCCCTGGCGGGTGAGACCGCGGCGGCCCAGACCCGTTCCCCTTTTTGGGGGCCGCGGAGCCTCGAGGTTGGCTCGGCCTGGCTGACGGCGGGCTGGTTATGTGTGCCTGGGGGAGCGGGGCGGGAGGAGAGAGGCTGCTCCGTGCCTGTCGGTGTGGCCTTGGAACCAGAACGGGCGGCGGGGAAGTGGGTGTCTGTCGGGTGTAGCGGCCCCTGCACTGGAGGGTCAGACCCGTGGGGCCGGATTGTGTGCGGGGGTCTCTTCCGAGTTTAGGGTACAAAAAGGTTAAGTTGAATTAAGCAGCATGAAGCACTCGCGTTTGGCTCTAGGTGACCTTTGCGGGCAGCACTGTTTTCTGCTTGAGTTTTGGGGGTTTTCTTTTGTTTGTTTCGTTTTGGACTCAACTAGGCTTCATGAGCACCACCGGGTTATGCCACTTCACTTCTCCCTCCCTCGCAGCTCACAGATCCAGATCCTTTCCCTCTCAGCTCAGCCTGGCCTGGCCTGCAAGCCACTCTTCTAAGCAGCAGTGTGGCTCTGCTGTGTGAGACCAGACCAGCTCCTGGCAGGCCACTGTCTATAAGAAGTAGTGGGAAGTTATGTTTTAATTATTGTATGTCGTTATTACTTAAAAATAGTACTTTACATTTTTCTTAGCCATCTTTTTTTTCATCGGATGAGGCAAGTGTCTATAGGAGCAGTGGAGGGAGTCGGAGCCCTGATGTGAAAGAGTATTAGGTGGCTTATACTTCACCCCACGTGTTTGTAGGGGAAGAGGTGTCATTGCAGACATGGTGCCTGAGTGACACTCCATCTGGGTCCCGTGTAGCCCTATAGCAAGTTACATTTAAATTAGCTGATGTTTCCTGGCAACAGCTGTTTGGTGCTGCTGGTAATTAAATGTGCAGATACTGCCTAGCGGTGTGAAATAAGAACATACAGACCCACTGACAGGTAAGTGAAGTCCCTGAAGTGTGATTGATTGATGCCTTTCTGCAGAAGACTGTATTGAAGTGTGTTTTAGTATCTCTACGAATAAAATGAATGTTGCACCCTTTCTCATACTAATTTTTTATTTTGGCTCTTCCATGCAATAATGTTTGTATTTATTTCAGGGCCTGTGGAAAAAAAGGTGCTTGTGAATCTACAGAAGTTAGATGTGGCTCAGGATAGTCTGGGAAACTATGGTTTCTTCACTTTGATTTACAATCAAGGCTTTGAAGTTGTGATAAATGGCTACAAGTGGTTTGCATTTTTTAAGGTGAGTTAACTTGGTGTGACCTGCATCACTGACTGTTGCTAAAATGGCCTTGTTATCTTTGACTCTTAAGGTTTGCCTGTGTTACAGGATTTTTGTTAATGTTGAGGAAACGCCTTCCTGTAGCTGGGTAGGGAGTGGAGGGAGGGAAGAGGTATTTATATTCCACACAGGGCATTGTCTGAAAACTGTTACAGATGCTGCTGCTTTCTCTTCTGGACATGTTTAAAGCAATTGAAGGTCTTCATGAAGCTAACTCACCTGGAAGCCTGGAATTCTCTCCTCTCCCCTTCCCCCCTCCCCCCCCCTTTTCTTCCTCACACCATAGACTCAAGTAAAATAGCAGATGTCATTGCTTTCTTTCTATCTTTCCTTAAAGATGTTCTGAAATGCATGAAAACTTCAGAAAGGCCTTGCTGGGAGGATTTCTAGGGTATTTAAATTTTATTCCAGCGTACTATTTTAATATCTAAGGAACTTTTCTGCTGCCTGTAATTGTTTTTTAGAAATAATGTTGTTATCTCCAGTCTCTGTTAATGACTTCAGATTAAGCTGAAAACAGTGCTAGTAGGTAGGGGGTAGAAAGGAGAAAATACACGTGCTAAGGAGTGCTCTGCTGCTGTCCTGATGAGTAGCATTGTGAATCTGGGGTGTGGCTTGAAGCAATCTCTGCAGGATGAGTTTGGTACCTGGGAGACAGATCTTTTGTGCAGGCAGACTGCTCAGTGAGTGCTGCCCTAGGCAAGAGCAGTGAACTTGTTTTTTTGTTGCTTCGGGAATCATGACCTTGTGTGTGGCTTCATATCAGCCAATAGTAAACAACCAGGCCTTGTCCAAGCATAAAATCTCTGAACCTTGGATAGTAGTAAGCAAGGTGAAATATGACTTCTGCTTTAAATTGTCTTTCTGGGAGCCATTGTAGGTAGTTTATTTCACAGCAACTATTTCCAAGTCTGTGTTTTCAGATGTTAACAGAAGTGAGTGATACTCTTCCAGGAAAACTGTAGTCCTTACAGAATAAAAATCACGTATGAGGCTCTGATTTAATGACAGTTTCCTCCATGCCTATTAGAATTCATTCAAATTAAGGGAAATGTCTGTGTAGAATGTTTTACAACACTAACAGTGAAGCTGTTCACACACTCAAGCCCCAGTAGGCAGCTAAGTACCACAATGGAACAGTAGAAGTACAAAAACTTGAGGGTTAAGATAATTTAATAGGTAAAGCAAAAGCTGTGTATGAAAGCATAGCCAAATAAGGAATTTATTCACTACATGCCACCACCAAGCAGGTGTTCAATTTCCAGGAAAGGTGGAATTCATCGTGCAAAAATGTTATTTAGGAAGGCAGATGCCATAATTCTGAATGTCCTCATTTTCTTCTTTCCCCAGCTTTATATGCTAAACGTAGTGTTGTATGGTCTGGAGTATCTCTTTGGGCAGTTGAGGTCAGCTGTCTTGGCTGTGTCCTCTCCCAGATTGTTGTGCACTCTCAGCCTACTCAGGGTGGTCTGTGGAGCAGACAAGGCCTTAATGCTGTGTAAATGCTGCTTATCAGTAACTAAAAAAACACCCTGTGTTATCAACACTTTCATCACAAATGCAAAATGTGGTACTATATGAGCTATAAATAAAATTAACCATCTGCCAAAACTAGAGCATTATCACAACTATATATTCTTTTTTTTTAAAAAAGAATGCTTCTGCATAAGGCAGAGTCTTATACTTGCGCAAAAGCAAAATGTGAAATACTTGATTGATACTCTGTATGTCAGGGACACTAAATTGCCATGATGTGCACTCACAGAATCACAGAATGTTAGGAGTTGGAAGGGACCTCCAAAGATGGAGTCTAACCCCCCTGCCAGAGCAGGACCAAAGTTAGGGCAGATCACTCAGAAATGTAACCAGACAGGTCTTTAAAGTCTACAGAGAAGGAGACTCCACAACCTCTCTGGGGACTATGTTGCAATGTCTGCATATGTTGCAACCCTTAAAGAAGTTCTACCTTATGTTGAGGTGGAACTTCCTGTGCTCGAGCCTGAATCCATTGCCCCTCGTCCTATCACAGGGCACAAGTGAAAAGAAATTGTCTCTGTCTTCTTGATGCCCAGCACTCGTGTATTTATGGGCATTAATTAGATCCCCTCTCAGTCTTCTCTACAGACTAAAAAGCCCCAGGTCTCTCAGCCTTTCTTTGTAAGGCATGTATTCCAGTTCCTTAATCATCCTTGTAGCCCTCCGTTGGACTCTGTCAAGTATATCTCTGTCCCTCTTGAACTGGGGAGCCCAGAACTGGATGCAGTACTCCAGGTGAGGTGTCACTACGGCAGAGTAGAGGGGGAGGAGAACCTCCCTCGATCTGCTGGACACACTCTTCTTAATGCATCCCGGGATACCGTTGGCTTTCCTGGCCGCAAGGGCACATTGTTATCCCATGGATAACTTGTCTATCAGGACTCCAAGGTCCCTCTCCACGGAATTACTCTCTACCAGATCACTTCCTAACCTGTACTGGTATAATTTGTTGTTCCTTCCCAGGTGCAGGACTCTGCACTTGCCCTTGTTGAACCTCTTTGGGTTCCTCTGCCCAGGTTTCCAGTCTGTCCAAATCTTGCTGAATGGCCACACAGCCTTCAGGTGAATCAGCCAGTCCTCCCAGTTTCGTGTCATCAGCAAACTTGCTGAAAAGACACTGTCCCATCATCAAGATTGTTGATAAAGATGTTAAACAGGACTGGGCCCACGATTGATCCCTGGGAGACTCCCCTAGTTACACATCTGCAGCTGGGCTCTGCACCATTAATCACCACTGTTCGGGCTTTATTGCATAGCCAGTTCTTAATCCATCTCAATGTCTGTTCTTCTGTCCCACAATTCCTGAGCTTTCTCATGAGGATGTTATGGATGACCTTGTCAAAAGCCTTGCTAAGGTCAAGGTAGACAACATCTGCTGGTCTCCCTGCATCTATCCATCCAGTCACAACATCATAGAAAGCTATTGGATTGGTCAGTCACTCCTCATAGGTTTGGCAGGTGATACAGCAAAAACTAGACACTGACATGTACTTTTAACTGGGTGGAATTACTCAAACTTCTCAGGCAGGGAGACCTCTGAGCTTCCCTGGGATGCTGAGAGCCTGCCTCCAAATGGCAGGAATCGCTGCCTCGCTGAGGACAGTGGAGCACTATGTGTTGTAGTATGGTTCATGAACTTGGGCTTGAGGTGTCATATCTGGCAGATGGAATTCATCAGTCATTGCTGGCCTTGATGGACTCGTCTGAGGAGAATATGGTTGAACTAGTGGACTGGGAATCCTTAGGCTTATACAATCAATGTATACATTGATTTGCAAGAGTAATCTTAAACAGTATACCAAATCTGTCACAGAGTAATTTTATCTGGAAGGAACTTCTGGAGGTCATCTGAGTGAACTTGCTGCTCAAAACAAAGTCAGTCAAACATACAACTGAGCAGTAGGAATGCACAATAGCTTTCATTTCATGGTCATGAATGTGTCTTAGCCCTTTGTAGGCCAATGGATTAATTGTTAGTTTTGCAGTTGCTTTTAGTGTTTAGAAATAGCAAGCTTGTTTGTCTCCTTGTTCAGTAGTAGGGAATCCCTCAGCAGAATATGCTTAAATTAAAGGCTTCTTTCCTTAAATATTAGAGATTAGCACACAATTCAGTTACCTTCTCTAATTTTGCTGCTACAAAAGAAACAGGATATTACCAAGATGTAAGTACAATGTCTGAGAAGCATGAGGAAATAACACAGCACTTAGTAAATGCATTTTTTCCTGGGGACTAGTAGACTGTTGAATTGCAATACTTTTATTATCTAAAAAATTAAAATTTCACAATTGTTAGTGAAGACTTCAGAGGAAGTGGTTCCTTATGAACTGCTTTACCTTGTGAAATATTTAGTTTTATGTATCTTTACTTTTAATCTGGTAAATACTGCATTACATATGATACAGAAATACAAAATACCTAGTTCTGGTGGAAGAAACCACGTTTTTAGTTTATACAAAACACAACTAATGCTCCTGGGACCTATTCCATCATCTCCTACTATAAAGCTTCTAGGGGACAAGATGGTGTTCTGCTCAATGCATACTTGAGAGGGTTTTGACTAATGATGACCGGGTTAAAAATACTCCCACCATTTGCACCTGAAAGAGAACATAAACACAGCAGACTTCATTTGCTTAGTATTGCTCATAATCTAAAAGCGCTTTGAGTAAAATAGGGTAAACTAGAATGGTTATTGGTAAGGGCCTTCCTCCCTGGAAATGCTTCAATAAGAAAGTGTAAAAGCAATCTCTTAGGACATTAGCCTTGATCAATATTGAGAAAGTGTAATGTCATTAGATAAAGTCCCTTAGGAAGTCATGGAAGGGAAGAATTATATTTGCTGGTAGTCTCTTCTTATACAGCAAGAAGGTACAGAGCTAATATATTCAATATGGAGTAATTAACTGTTTTACTTAGTAAAATTATTTAGTTTCACTCTGAAATAGCCTTCTGGTGTGAACAGTATTCTGGAGTTACCACTAGATTGTAGCATAACTTTTTGGTTCATGGAGCAGTTTGTGAAAACCTTGCACATCTGCTTCCGTGGCGCTGTGTTTGGGCTTGTGAGGAAAGTATTCATTGCTTCAAGGCTGCTCATAAATTTCAAATTTCAAGTTCTGTTTATGTTATACTAAAGTTAAATTACGTGGCTAAAACCTCATCCTGGTGTCAGGGCAGATAAAGCATCCTGATTTACCTACTATGATGCTTTAACGATTTCCTTGTATTCTGTTGTTGAGAGAGAGGATGCGGTTGCTACACAAAATGAACAGCAGTATTTAAGCCCATATAGTACTTAATGTGTTTCAAGCATAGATGTGCAGCTGTTGCTAATTGAACTTCCAGTATATTTTACTTAGTGTTCAAGGATGAAGCTATTAATGACTAAAAAGAATGCTGTGGGCTTGTCTAAATGGTGGCTTTATCACAGGTGCTGTACTGTGAGGGTTTAGAGACAACCTGTTTGATGATGATGCACATTTCAGTGAGCTTTTAATAGCCTTTTGTCTCTGTGGCTTACTAAATGGACACCCACTAAAATTTTCGTAGGGTTCATTGCATTTGATTTGTTCTTTCACCTGGGGAATGGGGAAATCCCTACACCAATGAAGTGAATTGGGTTAGCTTATCAACATATTTTTTTCCTCAGTTTGCTTTAATAGCCTAAGTAAAGAAGCTCTAAGGATGTTTTATTGCTAACTATTGTTACACATAGGCTTGTCCCTGAGGGTCTTCCAACTTAAATGCTACATCCTACAGCATTCTAGCCTTCTGCTTCTCACAAGTTGTAGTTACTCTTCCAGTTGCCTTTTTGAAGCACAAAATAACTAGTTTATTTTACAGGAAATCTCTTGTTTCTTATTTAATGTGTGCCGCTGAAACGTCCTATGCTGAACTTGACTGTGAAGTTAACGTAGTGACTCTTGGCAGAAGCTTGAGTATGTGCTTCTACTGGATGGTGTAAGGATTCTGTAGGGCTATGCAAGATACAAAGCTGCTTTTTATTATTTTTATTTTTTCCAAGTGATGGCCAAAGAAATAGGAACAGCATGAGTGAGGCTGAAAGGAAGTTGAGGCTAATTTGTTTCAATTATTTGATATGTCTGTAATATTTTCTTAACATTGAGACTACCCCTTTGAAGGGAGACAGTATCATAAGAATCTCACTGTCTGTTAAGCTAAGTGGTACTACTTTTGACTTTTGAGAGGTTTTCTAGCAAAATCCAGAAGTATGCCCCTTTTATTAATAAAAAATATTAGCACTATGGCAAAAAGAGATTATGGAATAATCCACTGCTCATGGTATTAATCTTTTCCAGACTGACTCGATGACATCTTTGTCACATCTTTTCTTCTCTGCTGCCAATTTTGGTTAAAACCAATGACTTCTGTTCTGAAATAACCAGCCTAGACAAGTGGCAGTAGTTAACACTACAATTTCAGAATATAAAAAAATCTGAGTTTCTAATGCCATTAATTGTCCTGCAAATCAACTTAAAGTTACGTTCTAACCTATCTTAGTTTGGCTTACTTAACTGGCAATGTGCAACTGCTGCTTCCCTAAAGTAGTTCTGAAAGCATAAAACTCTGAATTACAGAATGTTTCCCAAGGGAAAGAAATCTGTATTGGATATTTGCTTGCAGTATATATTGGATAGCAAGATGCAGGTGTTTGTTCTGATAATGCTTTAGGTGATCCTGCTCTGGCAAGGGAACAGGACTCGCGGTCTCCAAAGGTCCCTTCCAGCCCCCACCATTCTAGAATTCTATGAATGTGCAATTAGATTATGTACTGATGACCAGGAACAGGTGGGCTTTACTTAAAGTATGCTGTACCAAAAAGCCTACCTAGGTTTATAGATGTAATAAGCCTTAAAATTTGGATACATTAAGTTTAAGGTTGGTATTGGAATTGCTTGGCTAAATTCTGGCATTAGGTGAAGTAACATGAGTTGTCAGACTTGAGAAAAACATGCTGTTGAAATAGAATTAAAGCTTAATGTTTTCAAATGTTGGAATTTCAATATAGTTTTGATGCTCTTCTACAGGAATTATTCCAGATTGATCAGATCACTGGATGGAGTTTACTTAATACTGCAGATGCGAGCACTGGATGATGAAATAAATTATCAGTGTGTTATGGCTGCAGTGGTCTTTTATTAACTTAAAAATGGAAACCATCTTCTTAAGTCTGCAGAGGAAATGCATGCAGCAGTTACCTAGCAGTTGCTGGTGGCTGCTGCTTTGTGACTGTTGTCCTTGAAGGATGCAGTTCTGTGAGGAGTACCATGCTGGCAGTTTCAGTTGAGTCTGGCAGTGTAATCTGTGTCATGAATTACAGACAGTGGTTGTTCATGCAGTGGTGCTGTGCCCCTCTGTGACTGTTGGTTGGGCAGGCATATGTACAGTAGGTTCTCTAGATATAGCAAATCTGACTGTACCAGTTTCAATCCGTCAGAGCCCTTCTCTGGTAGCAGTAAGAAATGCTGCACATGATTTTAGCAATCCAATACTGATTTGGTGGTGTACTGTCTGTTAGTAAGCAGTGGGTGTCATTGTCATAGTATCAATGACTTTGCTCTCTGATTGTAGTTCCTCTAACATGTGGCCCACTGGGGAGTTAACTGTCTTGTAGAAATTAAGAATAAATGTTGTTTTTTTCAAAGGTTTCTTCATCACTTCTCTACATCAGTGGCTCTCAGCTAAAGTTGGGGGTGTGGGGCAGCAGAACAAATTGGGACTTTATGGGTATATTTTAATTTCCTAGATGAAAATAGCTCCTGGAATTCAAATCCACTTTATCCAGGTGTAATTGATGTACTTGGGTCTCAAAGTGTCTCTCTCTTTTTTTTTTTTTTTGGTAGCCAGTAGCTCAGAGTTTACCAGTCTACAAAAAGTTGGCTATAGAGGACTTGATAGCTTGATTTATAGGGTTCTACATGGGCTATCTGAAATTGGCTTTTGTCTCTTGCTTATCTTGAAATGTTGCCCATGACTGTCCCCTCACCTCCTTCCTAATTTTGCTGATACGTTTGAACTGAAAAAGCAGCATAAAAAACTTTCTAAATTGATTTTACTGAAAGATAAGTTGCACAAATGATGTGAATGCTTTTCTGGTGATCTGTCTACGTTTTAAAGTAATAAAGTTAATCTTCAGAAAAAGGAGAGGGATTGGGGGGGGGGGGGGAGGAATGGGACATTGG
>JANIJG010001657.1:0-20492 GCA_024611175.1 Megaceryle torquata | reverse complement strand
AGAATTTAAATCTTAGAAAAAGGGGGGGGGAGGGGGGGGGGGGGGCAGGAATGGGACATTAGTTATTGTTTTATTTTGCTAGTTGGCAGATATCTTCATGGAAAGAAGGCAAAGAGTTAAGTCCCAAATCTGTTCCACTTGTTTTGCTTCAACATAACTATCCATGCTAGGCAGAATCTTCATCTGATTTTTGCAGGAAACCAGTCTGTTCCTTGAGTAGTCTTCAAGTACTCAGATTGAAAGCCTGTACTTACCAAGAATGGCTGTGCTTAGTCTAGTTTTAATCTGTGGCAGCTTTTAGATAGAAATGACAGGTAGGTATTAATTTACACTATCAGAGACAAATAGAATTGATGCTAACTTATAGATAGAAAGTCAGTAACTTGTTTTAGGTAGTGTCTGGATTTGTGGCAATGCTGTTGTGAAGAGTATTTCTCAAAAGTAAACATTTCTCAAAAGCAATCTCTGAACCTTGCCCTTGGTATTTGGCCAAGTGTGTAGTTACTTCCCATATTGAACAATCTCATACAGTAAAATGGGACAAATAGAACAAGGTAACAGCTCAGCCTTCTAGGTGCCTCCATCCTGCTCTGGTCAACAAACACACTTGCCTTGATAGGTAAGCAAGGCTGTAGATGTGTGGTGCTCACTGGTGAGGCTGCAACCTCTGAACTGAGTACAAATCAAATTCCCATTGTTCTACAACAGTCTGAGGAGTAACCTTTTAATTGTATCCTTCTAATTGATAGACTTAGTTATTTCATTTCAGATTCCCTACACAGGCTTGACAGGCACAAACCTCCCAGTCTAATTTCCATCTTGAGGCATTTTCATCACTGTAAACTTCTACTTTCCTCAATGAAGAGGTTGAGCAAGCATTCTATTGAAACCTTGCTACAAAACCCCTGTACCCTTCTACACGTGCAACTCAAATGGCATGGGATTTCATAAAGTATTCTTGGACTAAGAAACTCAGATTCCCTGTAAAGATTTGTGTGATTAGAAGAGTCATGTTAAAGCTTTTGTTACATGGCTTCTCAGGTTACTGTGTATCTTGATACAAAACAGACTTGAACCTTGAGAGATAAGTAAAGATCCTGTTTTTTTGGGGGGGATTGTGTGGTTTGGGTTTTTTGTGGTTGGTTTGTTCGTTTGGGGTTTTATTTGTTTATTATTATAGTTGTTCTTTTCTGTTTGTTTTTGTGGGCTGTTTTCAGTTTGTTTGGTTTTTTGTTTGTTTGGGGTTTTTTTGTGGTTTCCCCCTCCCCTGGGACATTCTGATGTCAAAGAATTGCTAATCCAGGAAGCTTATGCAACTGGGCAAAGTGTTTAGCGCTACCTGTTGTATGAAGATACATTTTTAATTAATAAATTTACTACTCTTTGGTGGTAAACTGAAGACTTTGAGTAGCTATGTAAGGAAGTATTAGGACTTGGGACTTGAGGCTTCAGTAACACTCCCCTGCCCACCAGCTTCAAATAAGTTGCACTCAATGGATCATTTTTAATGTCTCATTTTTTGATAGTTCGGGAGAAATTGTTTCTTGATGCTTTTCTGCCACAGCTCAAACTTAAAGCAGTTCCAGGAAGTCTCATCTTCAGTTCTAACTTCTAAAACGGAAACACTACAGTATAGCTCTTACTGAGAGGTTACTGGATAAGAAACTCACTATCCTCTCTTTGTTTACTTTTCACACTGATGTGAATATTAGTTTTGCAAAATTTTGCAGCAGTGCAGTGTTGCTTTCACTGATCACATGTCTGGTGCAAGAAACCACAGGCCCTTAAAAAGAAGGGTATACATAGAAAGGCCTCTTACATCTTGCCTAAAGCATAACTGTTGAACTAAATTAGCACGTTTTTTGATACTGATGCTAATGCAAGTTTCTAAACGTGCAAGTCACAACCTGTTTGTCAACTTCTAGATGTTTGATAAAGATTAGTTTCTTTCATCTGCTTAACCTTTTCTTTATGCTTCTTTGTTTTGACATCATGTATGAAGCTGATTAATCTGAAGTATGCATTTGGCTGCTTCCTCTGAAACACAGTCAAGAAGTAGCTGGGTGGGTAGGGACTATTGTTATGCTAGCAAATGCATCTACTCAACACAAGCTTAAACTTTTCACATTGCAGTATAAAAAGGAAGGCCAGAATGTAACCAGCTACTGTAATGAGACTTTACCAGGATGGGTCCATGATGTACTTGGCCACAACTGGGCTTGCTTCAGTGGACAGAAAATTTCTTCATCTCCTTCAGATGTTCATGTAAATGAGCTACCTCTCCAAAAGCCCAGGGGAAGGTAAGCAACAGATAAGATACCTATTACTGGAATGAAACATTTGTTACCTGTGCTTCAGGTTTCAGCTAAAACCATATGGACCAGTTCTGTTACTGAGGCCAAAGTTAATGACAGTGATAATGCTGAATACACAAAACCAGGGGAGAGTGTGCCTGTCACATCACATGGTTTCTCCTTCAGTCTGTGGTGAAGCCCAATTATAGAACTAGGATGTCTAAAGAAGTTGATCATATCCTCTACTTAGTCTGTCTCAAATTTCAGAAACCTTGCCTTGATCCAGTAATTGCCTGTTTGGGTTTTTTTTATCAGTACCTACCAGAAGACATTTACAGTTAGTGTTTTTCCATAATCAGTTTAGAGAACACTTCTGTTTTTAAATTCTGGTCCTTTTCTTACTATTTTATTTGTTTGCTTTTATTTGCAGACTTTCAAGCAGACTTTATGTGCACAACTTTGACTTTGTAAATGCTATCAATGCTCATCAGAAGTCCTGGAGAGCAACAATATACAAGGATTATGAGACCTTTGCCCTGGAAGAATTAACTAGAAGAGCTGGGGGTCTCTATTCCAGAGCTCCAAGGTATCTAAGACCTTTGATTTTGTCAAACCCTACTGCTGCAGAGGATCTACTTCTATTTGTCCTGGCTCTTTCTAGCTGTGTTTTGGCTTGTAATTCAGGTGTTTAATCAAGTTTTGAGGTCTAACAGCTCATTTTTGTGGAGTTCCAATGTATTTTTAAATTTAAATTATTAGTTCTCAGCAGCTGTTGTCTCAAGCGGTTGAGACAAATTGGATCATCTACCCTTTAATCTTGTCCAGTAACTTGCTTCTGAATTCATATGTGCAGGGAAGAACTGGGGACAGTCTCACTTGTTACCTCACTCTCATGCCTACCCATCAGCTGATTGCCATAGTCAGGAATTTCTGCTTGACCATCTTCCCGGTTCTTCTAGCTCATAATTGCAATTTAGAACATGAACCACAGTTTGCTATTAAACATGAATGGTCAAGATTTTTTCTGATCGAATTCTCTGGTTATGTTGCTAATTTGCCATGCCTGCAACTAGGATCATCTAACAGGAGTAAAGTGTCTTAGGGCTACATCATGCCTCTCCACTGAGAGTGCCTTCTAGATCACGTGGTGCAGAGTGGTAATGGGGATGGATGCATGATATAATTTGAGAATTAGAGACCTTTGATCTGAAGATTCCCTTTTTTTACAGCTGTCTACTTTCTTTGTATTTTTGCTTTTTCCACTAATACTGCTGTGGGTAGAAATGCTAGCTACTTTTCCAAACTGTGGCAATTGTAGAAAAAAGTCCAACTGTACATTAAAACTTCTGATTTGGCTCACAGTATCATGCAGATTATCATGGTTTCATCCTGTTGACAGAAGTTAACTCATAGATGGTCTTAAATACTGTAACCTATTTAGAAGCTCTGCTTTACCATGCAGTGTTGTGACAGTATTTTGGTGGCCCTGTCACGCTTTCAGAACAGACTCTGGTGTCTGGTGTTTGTGAATAGCACTTGATGACATGATTTATGGGACGAGTATCAGGTTATGTGAAAGCTGAATGCCGGAAGCTCTTGGATGTCTGATATATGAACATAATTTGGCTGAAAGCAGTAGATGAGGCCAGGTAGCATTCAGTACTTCTTCAGTTGTTGCACTAAAAACTACATCCAGGGAAGTCTCTGGGGCAAGTGGGAGTGCAGTTATTGAGGCGTTGGTGTAAGCCATGTCTGTGGCTGCCATTAAACAGTCTGTAATTGCTGTCAGTGCATGCTGCCAAGGCAAGGTGCCTTCTGCAATCAAATATTTCACATAACTTGTAAGTGGCAGATGGATAAAATAGCTGTTGCAGGGCTGCATTGCTACAGTTACTGCTATTTACCTCAGTACTTTGGATCAGTTCAAAAGTATTTGACCTGACCAGCTTGTGGGTAGCTCATAATATAGTTCCCTCAAGGAGTGATTTGAGTAGACCTTGCATCCTGCTGAAACCAATCTCTTTGAGATTGAGACCAGCTCAGTTTGAGACTGTGTTTCAAATTGGTTAGTGAGAAGTCAGTGCAACTAGTAGGAGCCAGAAGATGACAACTGAGCGTTACATGATTGTTTCCTTGCCTAGAGGGTGATATGTTACTCAGACATTTTCTCCGTTTCAGACCAAAGCCTGCACCTCTGACTCCTGAGTTACTCAAGAAAGTTTCAGGCTTGCCAGAATCTTGGGACTGGAGAAATGTCAATGGTGTCAATTATGTCAGCCCTGTTCGGAATCAAGGTAAAAGCAAAACAAACAGAAGAAACAAAACAAACAAAAACCCCAGGGAAAAAGCCTCTCTGAATTAAATGCTCTAGAGCTCCTTTGACGTACATTGTACTTTGCTGTTAAGAAAATGATTTTGTCTAGTGTCATACAGTTGACAGATTGCACCTTTATTGCGAATAACCTGCAGAAACTGGGTGGCATCCTGGGCTGACAACACTGGGCCAAAATAGGCAGTGTTAACTGGTTTATCCAAATAGCAATGTCTTTTGCTGCAGTGAAAGCAAATTACCACAGTGCCCTTCATAAGGACAGCTGTCAAGTTTTGTCCAAACAGTCTCAGTCATGGTTTTCTGCACACTGACAGAACTGATGTACACTTGCTTCTTTCCCTAATTCATGCAGCTTTAATGAATAAACCCATGGAAATTGTTTATACTATCTTCAAATCTTAGCACCCTAATAACTTTAGGAGCTACTTAAATGGCTGGCTGCACGTCACTATGAGAACTGTGGACACTGATAAATACAGAAGACTTGTAAAAACTTTTTTTTTTTTTCCCAGTGAAAGGTATTTAGCTCAAAGCAGACTTAAAAGGTTACCATTTCAGTATGTGTTTATTCTATAGGGAGAGCTTTTATTGCACTGTGGTGTGAGAGGCATCTGAATTAGATTACTGGAGGCCTGGAGCAGACTTAATTAATGGGTATCCCTTCCTTGCTCCATCACTTTGAAATAAACTTGCATCAACTGGTAGCTATCTGGTTGCAGCTTTGAGGGGAAAGGAACTTAATATTAGCATGGTGGGGAGAGAATGACTTAAATCGGTGGTCCCTCTTTTATGGCTTGGTGGTTCTGCTGTGTTCTGCTAGTTGAACTCCTGATAGAAGAAACATAAGATGGCTTCTGGGAGTTCACAAGATGATATATGGCATTACTAAAAGATAGCAACAGGAAATGAATAGTCCTAAGTAGAGTCTTGCACTTTGTCCTGGTGTGAACTGTAAATATCCCAAGGGCTCTTCTGCCTTCCACATAGCTGAATGTTTGGTCCCAAACTTACCTTCTCCATTGTGTTGCTTCAGAGTTTCCCTACATGAGAACTAGTTTGTGGCTTCCAGTAATAAAGCTGTCTACACTTTTCCTGTAATCTGATAATTCATGCTGATTATGTTAAATATTTGTCTGTGGAATATGCATTCTACTCCATTAAATAAATTTCAGCTTTCAGGCTTTCCAAAAAAATAAGCACCACAGAACCTCCAAAAGAATACCTGGAGGTGTGGCAGGCTTCATGCAACTGCAGTTATCTTGGACTGCAGTATTTACTGCCCAGCATGCTAGCAGGGATGCTAGCATTTCCTATAGTTGGGAAAGTAAAAGGCTGGGTTCTTAGGTTGTTTATAGAGTGGTAACTGCATCTTTGAGCTAAGAGATATGTTGCCTTTGAATATATAATCATAGAAATGTCTGGGTTGGAAGGGACCTCGAGAGGTCATTTAGTCCAACCCCCCTGCTGAGAGCAGGGACATCCTCAACTAGAGCAGGTTGCTCAGAGCCTCGTCAAGCCTCACCTTGAATGTCTCCAGGGATGGGGCCTCAACCACCTCTCTGGGCAACCTGTTCCAGTGCTCACCACCCTCATGGTAAAGACTTCTGCCTTCCATCCAATCTAAATCCACTCTTTTATGATTTAAAAGCATTGCCCCATGTCCTTTCACTACAGGCCTTTGTAAACAAGCCCTCTCCAGGCTTTCTGTAAGCTCCCTTCAGTTACTGGAAGGTGGCTATTAGGTCTCCCCTGAGCCTTCTCTAAGCCCTGTCATTACTTGTTATCAGTGTCATGGGGGGTGGAAAGAGGGGAACCTACAGATTTTGTTAGTCTTAGAGTGCAGTTCCAATTTCTTGCTGACTTCTTTCTGCAAGTGATTCTTCAGTAGATGTTTTACGTTTCCTCACTGCTCATAATATAACAGCACTCTGCAGTAGAGTGGAATCTGATGTGGCTAAAGCTGTGATTTACTGGAAGAGAACTCTTGTAGCTGTGTTGAGTTTTCATACAGTGTGATGCTTGTGCTGTGGGCCTCACAAATAACCACTGTGGTAGTGGGAAAGAAATTTAGTAACCACCCCAACAGGCATCAGCCTGAAATGGTTGTGTTTATTGTACTTTTTACATTTTTGCACATAAAATGCAACAAAGTGTTCTACAGCACAGCCCCCCTCAGATGCTGTGATTTTTACAGTGAGTGGGAGGCACCTTTCATTGCTTCAGTTTGCCCTGCTGGGCAAAGTGCATTTATGTTTAGGCTGATTTTTGCCCCTTCAGAGGTACATCTTAACTGAGTGAAAGTGCAATTTCATAAAGTCTTGCTTTTGTAATAGCTCTGCTTTTATACACCTACACAGTTCAGGAGAAAGTATTTTGTTTTGTTCCTTAAGCCTTCCTCTTTTCATAGCTCTGCAATATTTGACTTTCCTACTGTCAGGAAACAAAAGGAAATCGGGCACCTTGGTGACAATCAGTAGATAAAATAGGACTCCATCCAAGTAATTGTCCTTCCCTCTGATGCTTGTCACTCCACTTTCAAAGGGTTTTTAATGTGTTACAGGAAGCTCCTAGGGAGTGAAGAGGCCTAAAACTAGAAGCAGTACTAACTTTTGGTGCAAAAGTAAAGAGATTTAACACAGGAAACAGGAGGGAAATTAAGATGTCTCTGAAAAGCCAGTGTAAAAATTACCTTGCCTTTGGAAGTAAGGGGTCCTGGGATGAATCTACTGTTTCAGACTAGCTGTTTTTGCTGCCAGGCTCTAAAAAGTCTGCTATTTTAAGGGTAGCTCTAGAAATTGAATAGTTTTTCAACTGGAAATTAAACCATTAAATCCACTGGTAGGTTGAAATAATTCTGACAATACTGTTCTAGATTAACTTAAAATAGTTCATGGTCCTTTAGCATATGTGTTCCATAAACAGCAGGAGGTCATGAGCCTTCTCAGCCCTATTGATGTGCTCCCTGTAAGTTTCTTCTGAAGAAATAGCATAGCTCTTAAATGATCTGCTGGAAAATACTGAAGAGCAATACATTCTCTTACTCTTGAATAAGATCAGTGTTCTTTCAAAAGTTGTCAGAGCTGTGGTGTGTGTTTTTTGTTTTCAGGGGGTTTTTTTTTTGAGGGGGCAGTTAGTGGGGTGGGTTTTTTTGTTTGTTTTTGTTTAGGGTTTTTTGTTTAATTGCATGCTTAAAAGCTAAATGTATCTTTAAAGGGGTGTTTTTGTCCGTCAGTGTTCAACTTCTAATCACTGTCTGGTTGGTTTTGACTGTTCAGTGGACACCAGCAATAGTTCTACCTGAATACTGGTGACTTGCCTTGTTTGTTTCTGACTGCTCTTTGTGGTTTCTTTCTCTTCAGGCTCCTGTGGCAGCTGTTATGCATTTTCCTCCATGGGCATGCTGGAAGCAAGAATACGTATCCTCACAAACAATACTCAGAAACCTATCTTCAGTCCTCAGCAGGTTGTATCTTGCAGTCAGTATTCTCAGGGTAAGTACACCGCTATATATGAATATAGCTTTCAATAACAATAGCGCTGCAGAAACAGACTGTATATTAAAAACTTCCATGCTTTCCCCATCACCCATGATACTTTATAAAAAAAAAACCTGTAACTGACAGGCTATACTTTATAGTACTTCTCTTTTTTGAAAGATTGCAGAAAATATTCCAGAGTTATCAGCCCACTTTACTGTAGGAATGGGTTTGAATCAGGAATATGTTACTTAGCATATTATTGAATTTAGGTAGAGCTACCCGGGGGATGGGAAATATGTGAGGAGCAGAGCTAAAAATATAGTTAAATTGCAATGCATACCTAGAAAGAATGGAAACAAATATCCTCCCAAAAGCATATTTGGTGGGAGGAGGAGGTGAGCAAAAGCAATGACTAAAGCTTTTCCAAGGATAGTACTTAGGATGTATCTCTTTTTGTTGTGTGGTTTTTTTTTTTGTTTTTTGTTTTTTTTTTTTTTTTTTTTTTTTTTTTTTTGTTTTTTTTTTTTTTTTTTTTTTTTTTTTGTTGTTTTTTTGGGGGGGGGGGGGGGTTGTTTTTTGTTTGCTTGCTTGCTTGCTTGTTTGTTTGTTTTTCTGCATATAACTAAGTCCTCTTCCTGATGAGGAGTGTCAGGAGCAATCAGATGAAAGGTGGTCCATGCATTAGTGTTGCCAGTATAGCACCCCCTGATGAGAATTTTGTGTGTTTCACAGCTGGAATAATAGGATTATCAGGGTCACTGAAGTTTGTGGTCAGTACTGTATCTAAAATTATTTCAAAAGATGTGAGTAAGAGAATCTCCCACCTCAAATAACTTTCTAAGGGAATAAGCAGCTATCTTTTTGTTCAGGTTGTGATGGTGGCTTCCCATACCTCATTGCTGGAAAGTATGTTCAAGACTTTGGTGTGGTGGAAGAGGACTGCTTCCCCTACACAGCCCAAGATTCTCCATGCACTTTCAAGCGCAGCTGTTACCACTACTACACCTCTGATTACCACTATGTTGGTGGCTTCTACGGAGGCTGCAATGAAGCCCTGATGAAACTTGAGCTTGTTCTGTACGGGCCAATGGCTGTTGCCTTTGAGGTATATAGTGATTTCATGTTTTATAAAGAGGGCATCTACCATCATACTGGCCTGCAGGATGAAGTCAATCCTTTTGAATTGACCAATCATGCTGTCTTGCTGGTTGGCTATGGTACGGACCCCAAAAGTGGTGAGAAGTTCTGGATTGTGAAGAACAGCTGGGGCACCTCATGGGGAGAAGATGGTTACTTCAGAATCCGCCGTGGCACTGATGAATGCGCAATTGAAAGTATTGCAGTGGCTGCAACTCCTATTCCAAAATTATAAATGCTGATGTCTCCATCCAGTGCCTTGTCCCCAGCCATAAGAACATCCTGACTGTTAGAAACTGTAGGTAAAAATCTGTCTGACAGATTGAACAGGGGAGCTTTAAAGAAACTTTCCAGAATAGGGCAAACAGTTTCCCTGGATGAATGAATACTGTTAGCTCCGCTCTGCACACTGAAAGCTTCCTCAAGTCTGGCAGATCACCTAGAATGCAATGGCAGTTTTGGTAAGAGTGGTGATAGTTGTACCTCACTGGATATACATCTTCAGTCACCAGTTGCATTTTCTTCCATGGGACATCCTGAACTTCAGAGGGAAGCATCTTCTATGACAATGTAACTACTCTGAAAGGACACTATAGTGCCTTACTTCTTAGAAATCAGGAAGTCACTGCAATTTAGAACATAAGTGTGTATTGGGGAGGGTATGGGCAATTACAGTGATTTAAAAGGAAATTTTAAAGCTTTAAGTGTTCTGCAAAACTGCGTGTCAAACCCTAATGACAGCAAAAATCAATTCTACATTTCAGGCTGTTACTAAATGTTCCAGTTCTGGATCTTATTGCTATGCTTTGCAATTGATCATCTCAGAGTTCAATAAAATTACTCTCTTTCTATAGGAGTTAGCATTTGTGGCAGTAGCTGGTTATTTATTTCAGTGGCCTGTCTTAAGTTTTGAACTTCCTGTCAAGAACTTTTTTTACTTTAGCAATATCTAAACTGGTGGGGAAGGAGGATGAGGGAGAGGAGCTAGGAATCATCCAGCTGAAGCCAGGACTCTCACAGCAGCATCACACAGGCTTGTTGTCCAGGAGTCTACTAGTCCTTGCTGTGGATATGGGACAATTCATTGAGTAAATTGGTTAATTCCCCAGTAATCCTGCTTAAATCATCTCTCTTAATCTGTTGCTCTATTCCTTTCAAATATGCAAGGCAGAGAAATAGAGTTGGGGAGAGGTTGCAACACTTGGAATTAACCATTTCTTTCTAGATGAAACTCAGCTGCAATGCAGTACTTAGCTAATGCAGCACTGGTCTCTGCTGTTCTTCACGCAAGTTGCTAAGAGGCGAGTCCCAGTTTCATGGCTAGAAGATTACCAAAGAAGCAAAGAAGTAATCTCCTGTTATGTGACCAAAGTAGATGGTATATAAATACTAACTATAATCTTGAGGGGTATTTTTAGGCTGTAGGGAAATTTATAAAATATAGAAAAATGGAGCAGTTGTCTCTAATCAAAATACCCTATTGAACTTAAAAGGGAAAACTCACTTTTACCTTAGTAGCAGAATTTCACAAGAGCTACTTATTTGTTGAAACTGAGGGGCAGGGGAAGGATAGCTTCATGGTTTGTGGTTTGGGTTTTTTGGGGTTTTTTTTTTTAACACCCTGCCAAAAATATTATGCCATGCTTGGAAATTTAGGACTTGGTGCTTTGCCAGAATTTGTACAAGAACCTCTGCATTGGTTTGTTTTAGCTGTGAGAATTGGAGAGGGGAGGAAGAGCAGGGTACGTGTCTTCCCACTTGGATTGTTTGGTATTACAGCAAAACTGAATGTTCCATGAGGATTTAACCCCTTGGTAGCAGCTACATCATGAAGATGTGCACTTCTCACACATACCTCTGCCTGAAGTATACAAGCAAATGCACACCTTTTTTCTTGCCCTTCTCCCTCTCTTCCCCTTCCTTCTTATATAACAATGTTTTCCCAGGGAAAAATGTTATTGGGGTGGGCAGGCAATTGCTTTCCCCAGACAGTGTGTGTGGCTTCTGTCTGTCATTTGATTGGTCATATTGATGTGATTGTGCCTGTACTGACAAAGAGCTCTAAGCAGGTCACCTGTTATCATTCGTCCAGACATTAGTTTTATTACTGTAATTCAAATCAAAGCTGAAAATTGCTTGAAACAATGAAGAATAGAGGAGATTGTAGCCTGTGCTTTCACGTTGGAAAACTAGACTGTTGGCTACAGTGCAATGCCACCAGCAGGCTTCCTGCTATGCTGATATTGCAGCTACACAGCTTGACCAAACTTGGATGACAGCTTCCCTGTACATAACCAGCCATGTTGGCACCAGTATAAATTTTCATGAAGTGCAGAAGATGGTTTTTGCATAGGTGATCTTCAGGCTTGTCATACCACCTGTGAGTGCCTATGGTTTCACTACACAGATAGAATGTGTTTTGCACATTATGGGCATTTGCAAGTGTCAGTTCTTAATAAGCAGGTATTTTCATGAAGCTATGGCTGTGTATGGATGTGCTGGGTTCTTGGACTTTGTTAATATCTGGAGTACTTGAGGTTAGCTTGAGAATAAGGATATAAAAGTTAGGTATTTCTTACTAATTTTATTACCCTTCAACCATTAGGTATTTGACTCAGTAGCACAAAACTGCAGCCTGTGTGTGGCAGCAGCGCCACTGGTGCTAATGTGAGGATGGGATAGTTCTCAGAGCAGTCTGTCACCATCCCTGCCCCCAGCAACTGTTCTCAGATGTGCTTGTTTGCCTCTGGCTGACTGCGATATGTGCCCGTTCCTGTTCTCTGCATTTCAGAGATGCACAGAGAAATGTCAGTCAGCCTGACAGAGCTAGTATGTGGCCAACATGATGCGTGGAGTCTCAACTTTTATTTGCGATTCTGAGCCGAGTACACCAAGTGCATTCAGGAGTCAGTCTGAACACTAGCCAGAGCATTTCCTTTCACAGGGGCCAAAGGGGATGCAACAGCCAGAGCTGGTAAACCTTAGAAGTAAGGAGGTACTGATCTGCTTTGTGATGGTGCAGTCTGTGACGCAGCTTGATCTGCAGATAACCATCCAGCTCCTCAGAAGTTGTAGGGTGAGGTTAAGCTTGGCTGTAAGAAGTACAGAAGACTGGAAATAAATTACTGTCTACAAAGAAGAGATGTGGGTCTCTGCAATTTTGATTTGCCTTTTTTTTTTAAGAGACTCTGTGGCTTTTACCTATAAAAGTTGTGCTATCTGGAGTAGCTGCTCAGGAGATTAATTACAGGTTTGGGAAATAGACCTTGCAAGGAATAAGGAGGGGCCCAATTTACAGAATCACAGAATGTTAGGGGTTAGAATGGACCTTCCAAGATTATCAAGTCCAATAGATTTAGCTTATCAAGGAAGGTTTATATATAATGTAAGTATTTATCAGTTATGACAGAAGAAAGAGAGGTGAGGGGTTAGCTCAGCAAACTTAAAGTTCGATGTTTTGAAGACTAATACTTAAGGAGGACAAAAACTACGGCTGTTCAAGAGCGAGTGTAATAAATCCTTAAAAGTCTCCATCATGGACATTAGGTGATTTTTCTGGCTTGATCGCTTCCCCTGGCACAAGAATCCTGTGATTGATTTATGAAGGAGACATGGCTACATCATCATGATGACTCCTTGCTCTGTGTTGTGAGAACTTAAAACACAAAGTGAATTTTAACTTACAAAATTGTCAGTCTAACTTTGCACCATAAACTGCATATAAAGTGACAGCAGAGACTCTTTCCTAGTTTTCTTCAGGTTGCTGAAGCTATGAATGGCCTGCAACATTAGGAGGTGGTCAGTATGTTAATAGAGCATCAGTTTTTATCAGTTTCCTCTCACTCCCATGTGGGGCAGCAGAAGCTGAAACCTTTCTCTCCAGGCTATAGAGAAACAGGCATGTGCACAAGCAGAAATTTTTCTTTATCTGGAAGGCAAAAGACACTGACAGTTATTTCTAATCATTTGCTCATCCAGCAGATACCTTTTAGCATGAGATGCACAAACTGAATATCTCTCTCTCATGGTAACATCTCACTAGGTTGATAGTTCAGCTCTTCTTCAAGCACATTCTGCTATTTGCACTTTAATATTTATATGCATGTTTATACTTGAAGTGATCTCTGACTTTCCTCATTGAATAGAGACTATTTTTAAGGGCTGTGTAGAAGGGCTCCTCTTTAGCAATATGACAGGTAATAAATTTTAAGTACTGTCATAAGCACCAAAGATATTGAAAGTGGTATCTTTGTCCTAAGAGAACTGCAGAATTGTGGAAAACATAGTGCATTCTTAAAGCAATTCCAGCCCTTATGCTCTGCATGTATGATGGGAAAAATTTCCAAAAATAGTAACCAATTATACAGAATCCTTACAATTATATTTAATAAAGGAAATACAATATATACAGCATGTGGATTTTTTTAAACTTCAGTTAATTACCTTTTCTTTTACTCTCTTTACCTATTCAACATTTGTGACAGTAATATAATACAAAATTATTGCCTCTTCTATTCTTCTGTTTAGCATTTAGCCAGAATAAATGGTATTTTTGGTCTGTACTGTACATGGGATTCCCTAAGACTCTTCTTCTCACTAGCATTGATGACTAAAGGGAGCTAGAGTATCTCAGAAGATAAATCTTCCTGAAAGCAGATAGGCCATGACCTCTGGGAGGCTGTTTCTTCACCTGGAAACCATGATACTCAAAGCAACGGTCTTTTGGTTCATGAGTCTGCTCTTGATCCTGCTGTGCCACTTCTTGCTTTCAGCCTAAATTCTGCACCAAGGTTCTGGTAAATTTCTTGAGCAAACTTAAAATGCTGATCCTATTTTGGGACTCTCTCGCCTCATTCTGTAAGTGTTTAAGCATAGGAGGAATACTCCAAAAGCTCAGCATTTGCAGATGGGGTGAGTAAGTCTGCAGTCTAAAGGGTACTGTTGCTTTGCAGCACGATTTCCTTCTTAATAAGGCTGCTGAGGCTGTGAATTTTGTCACTCAGATTTCTCATTCCTTTCCCAAAGCTCTCTATTAACCTTGAGATTATCTACACAGGTTTAAATTTCAGCAGGATAATAACTGCAAGAAACTGCATCCAGTTGTCTGGAATTTTTCTGGGGAGAGGGGTGTGGATGGGGGGGCATGTGTGGAAATCAATTAAAAGAAATTGACTAAAAGACTAAATGAAATACATAAAACTCAGCAGTGAGACAATAAAATATAAGCAATTCAATGCTTCTTTTCCCAGAACATATCTGTTTTCTGTGTGTTCTGCTCTGATGAAAGAAGTAGAAATAGGATGATTGCATCTTCCTGACTGCTGGGGGCTGATTTTTCATCTGTAGCATCAAGAGGGTGATTATTTTCTCTTTTAATTAAAGAGGCTGGCAAAACAGAACTTGGTCTTAGCTCTGCTTTATCCATTAGGATTGTAGAATTTTGTAACAGCAACATTAAAACTGATCCAAATGGAAAATGAATGGGACCATCTGGGTGTGAAAGAATGGGAAGGGATAGCAGGAGGTGGGCTGTAGGCAAGGCAGGTGACAATGGCACCTTAGTTAGCTCCCAGCACAGCTACCTGAAGTCCATCAGGATACCCAGAACAGGTAACAAAGGACATCCTAAAGGGACAGATCACTCAACTGCCTGTGCCATTGAGAGGTGATGTTGAGAAGAAAAGGATAGATTTTTTTTTTTATCAGCATCCAGGTAAAAAGACTAGGTATTTTAATAAGCAAATCATAGTGCTTCACAGAAGTGGGACAGAGGGAGAGGCAAAAGATCACAACCATTTTCAGAATCAAAATAGTGCAAGAAAGCATTGTCCAAAACCAGCACCTGAAGGCTAAGCTAAGGACGAGGAGATGATGTGTGCTGACATCCGTTTTTTCTTCTTGCTGCAAGGCAATGTGGCCAAAGCTCTTGGATAAGCACAGCTACAAGTAAATAGGCTATTTGAACATAAAACATGGCACTTGTAAGAAGCTGGGTGTGGGAGTGTTGCTGTCTGTTTTAAAATAAAATTACTTCCTCTCATTGCATGGAGTTTTGCTATGGTGCTGCTAGAGAGAAGTGATCTTAATTATTACAGAATTTCTGTCTTAAGGGTTCAACTACAGGTCTCCAAGTACAGTTCCCTTCTTCATCATTAATTCGTATGGTCTTTTGAACCTATGAACAATCACAAATGGCAAAGCTCATGTTGACCTTCTGATTTATTTATACCCTTCCATGCAATCACACTTCCACAAAGAACAGATATGCTGGCTCTGCCATGAAAGGTGATGGCTCTTTTACTTGTGTTATGGGTCAGGTTGAAAATCATAGCTGGGACCATTGTACCCAGTGAAAAGGGCGTATGTCTCATTGCTAAATGTCTTCCAAAATGTGTAGGGTTGGGTTTTTTTAATTCGAAAAGAGCGCTAAAACCAGGATAAAAGTGGTCAAAAGATGATAAAACTAACCCAGTCTGGGATTTCTGCATTACTTAGTGATTCATTCTTATTTTTAAAGTGTATTTTTTAAAGCCACAAAAAGGGGAGTTGAGAAAAATACAAAGTTTCAGCTGCTCAGCAATGTGTCCTGGCATTCCTTTTATATAAATAAATGTAATATATTGTACATATGTATATATACAAAAACAGAAAGGATTTTTCCGTTGTGTTGTTTTGTTTTGTTTTTTATAGTTCAGAACATGGCCAAACATCCCAATTTGGAAACCCTTCACCAGATGGAATAAGATCAACACAGTGTTACTTATCCCCCTTATCTCTAATGTTCACTTGTCTTGCCTGTTGACATAAGGCTTCCAGGATCAGACCTGGCCACCATCCAGAGTCTGAGTAGCATTCAGTATGCAGGAGCCTTTCTTGTTGAGCCCTGAAGCACTGTGCTGTGAGCAGGCTAAATAATGAGTAGAAAGTGGAAGGAGGTCAAGCCCGGCACTGTCTTTATAAACATTTTTATTGTGTTTTATTCCCTTTCCAATGTCTTGTCTCTGAGCAACAGGAAGAAAAGTGGCCTCATGGCTGTTGTTTTGGGGTCAAGTGGTTCCTTTCGGAAAGATACTTGGGTTGCTTCTCTCCTGGAACGTGAGTAAAGATTGTGGGCAAGTGGAGACCTCTGGAAAGAGAAGCAGCAAAGTGAGAGCCACGAGAATGATGTGGGACTGATCAAAAGGGCAAAAGACAGTCAGTACAGTCAGGTCTCAGGACAGCAAGAAAAGGTCTTCTCTTGGTGTCCCAAGGAATCCACATGGAGGTTGCCAAGAGTGAGGAAAGGTCAAAAAGTTGCTGTGAGCAAGATTAAAGGGATGTGAATCTGTGCTGCAAGGACAAGGTGGGCATATTTTCATCTCTGAATTCTCCAAACTATGGCTTTGTTCTAAATCCTATTGTACTAAAACCTACCTTTAATATCCAAGTTCTTTTTGCTGGTCTGAGAAAAGGTGCAGTCACATTGATTGATGTAGCCTACATGGAAGTCCTGTCCCACATAATGGTCAGCTCAGTGCCTGGTTCTGCTCTCAGAGGAATGTGCAGACCTACATGCTCCACTGAGCCATTGTGTGTCTGAAAGCAAAGAGAGGTTTTTGAGGCAGAAACTCTAATGTAACTTGGTTGGAATACACCGGGTGAGGACCTGTCTCTCTGATCAAGAGACCACTCTGTTTAAACCTTCCATCAGGCAAAAATGTCCACCACTTCTATAAAACATGCTTGCTCTGAACAGGATATGGCTTTTCTTGATATTTGACATTTGTAACAATATTTTGCAGTGGTTTTGTACAGGTTGCACGAGGGCAGATTTTGGCCATCACAGGACAGAACCACATGAAGTCAGCAGAGGTCTTCAGTCAGAATGGATTGTCCCTTTGTTTGTGTGGTCCAAGGAGACATTAGGTCTAGGGAAGGACTATGTTTTTTGGTTATATTAATGAAAAATGAGACCCTTGTTCTGGCTAAAAGTGAGTACAAATGTGGGGTCTGGGTTTTGCTATGTTATTAATTGCTATTGTTGCTATGAATAAAAGCTGCTGTAACTGTGGACAATATGGACATATAGTCAGATCTTGGGCTTAGCTCCTTATGCAAGTGAAATGCTGTAGCAATGCATTTATAATGTGCCCAGGGAAATGATTTTTAAATTATTATTAACAATAGATGCAAATATATTTCTATGTAAAACTGTCCAGAAACATTATACTTTCTCAGGAAGAAAAAGGTGGAAAAAAAAAGCCTTTAAAAACGCCCAAAAACATACACGCACAGAAACACCACAAACGCAACCCTTATCTCTGCAGGTATAAAGCAATTCCTTTCTTTCTTGACCTTTCTTTTGAAGGGAGCAATAATCATGTTTCAGTTGTTCCTGTGAATGGCAGAGTGATGCGTCCCAAAAAGGTAATAGGTATGCAGTTCAGTATGTCTCTGACTCTCTGCATCAATGACAGGGGAAAGGTTGCTTCTTATTTAGAAACTCTCTAAACTGGGTCATTACTCATGTTGCATTTCACTTGCTTGTTATGCTCTTGCATTTAAATACTGAGGGCTGCTCTCTGATAAGATACAGTAAGCATTGGTAATGACTGGGTACCACCGTGTCCATCTGTGATTCTGAATCTTGAATAACCACGGAAAACTCTTCAATAGGCTAGAGTGAAGTTCTGCAAATATTAAAATGTTAATGGAAGAGAGAAAACAGGGTACAGGAAATCATCTATAATTTCCAAACACGTTATTCTTTGTCAGATAAATGTTACAGTGAGCAAATCCTGACTCCTTGAGCAACAACACTGATTTCAGTGCAACTGTTCAGGCCACAAAACATCAGTCTCTTTGAGTAAGAGTGTAGGATCTGCTCTGCCTTTTTGAATAGACAGATACCCAAGGGAAACAGACTCACTAAGCATCCCAGAGAGATGTTGAAAATTGCCATTAACACTGGGTGCTTTGCGCAACTTCTGTGCCTCTTGCAGCTGTTCTCAAGATTAAGGAAATTTGGGGTTGGGGTTTTTTGTTTGTTTGGGGGTTTTTATTTTTATTTTAAAGGCCTTTTATCATGGTTTATAATAATTTTTCTAGCCTTTTTTTCTACTTCTGAGTAGGGCTTGGTTTAGATCAGTACTTTATAAAAACTGTCAGTGGGGCTTCAGGAAACAGAAGCTACTAGCACTGGTTATTCCAGACTATTGCATTGTGGCCAGGCATGTTCAAGGCATCATGGCAGTGACCAGAAAGCCTCCCCCTCCCCAGGTGGATCATGTTGGGTTCTGTAAAACCATCCACACCTTCCCAACAGCACTTTTGTTCTTGCAAACTTACCTTGGCAGTCAAGAGGACATTGTTACTATCACCAGTAAGGCAACTTTAATGGTATTTTAGTCTCTAGTTTCTATGTAGTGTATCCAGTGTGGTAGAGTTTTATCAAGCTAGCTGAAGTCTTCCCACAGCTCACCTATGCTGGACATAGCAGCATCTGTTACTGACATGATATCTGATAGCAGTTTTCCTTCTTCTCATTGCCTGAGTCCCAAGTGGTATCTAATTTACTCTGTAAAGAAAGACTTTCTTGAACTGAGCAAAAGCCTTGATGCATGAATGCTTCAGGATGTCATCTGTTGGCTGTTGAAGGGTTTAGCAGTGCTGTTTGTAGTCTGCTATAGGGAGATACTGGAAATAGAAACACAGATCAGAAATAGCAGAGAAAGAGGATTGTTGCAGACATGCAGCAGGTGATTTGTTACTGTCTCAGCATGTGTCATTTGCTGATAATGATGTTTTGCACAGATAAACTACCCAGCACACCATAGGATTTTAGAGCCCCCAAACTAGTGCAGAGCTCACCTTCACGGCCATGAACAGGAATCTCATAATTAAGCATCTCCTTGTGCATGACTGCTTTTCAGACTCTCCAGATGCAAAACGTACTGACAACAGAGTACAAATATGACTTGACTGAGATATGAACTAGTCTGTAAACCCATTGCACCAATAATCTGATTAATTCAGCATATCAGTCAGGTATTAGAAGCTTCTGAGCTCTTCTTCTGAGATACCCAGAGGTCTTAAATTTCTCTCACTTGGCAAAGTACTGTGGTAACTTCATGTCTTCTGTGAAACAGTCAGGACCACATAGGATCAAGCCGTCTGGGTATTTGTTATTTCATGCCAAACATTATTATATAGTCTATTCTAGTACAGTAAAGCTCTTGGGAGCTTTGCTGTGCACAGCATCCCCTCTGAGACAATTACAGCAGGAGACAAATGAGCCAAAGAGGATTGCAGCTGACAGTGCTGTATGAATAAATCGCTTGATTTCTCATATAATAGGCAACTGCTGTAAGGCTCGTAATCCATAATGACCTAAATAACTTAGACGGAGCTGCTCCTTAAACTGATTCTGTTCCTGAATGTCTTTTTTCCTTGCTATTATAAATATTCTTACACATTATGGCCTTCACTCCTTTAATAGAGTGACTACATCAGTGGACAAGAGAAGACCTATGGATGTGATCTATCTGGACTTCTGCAAGGCCTTTGACATGGTTCCCCACAACATCTTCCTCACCATGTTGGAGAGATACGGATTTAATGTGTGGACTGTTCAGTGGATAAGGAGTTGGCAGGATGGTTGCATTCAGAGGGTAGTGGTCAATGGCTCAAAATCCAGATGGAGATCAGTGACAAGTGGTGTCCCTCAGGGGTCCATACGGGGACGAGTACTGTTTAATATTTTCATCAATATTATGAACAGTGGGATTGAGTGCACCATCAGCAAGTCTGCAGATGACACCAAGCTGAATGGTGCGGTCAACATAGCAGAGGCATGGGATGTCATCCAGAGGGACCTGGACAAGATGGAGAAATGGGCCTGGGTGAACCTCATGAAGTTCATCATATTCAAGTGCAGGGTCCTGCACCCGGGTCAAAACAATCCTCAGAATCAATACAGGCTGGGGGATGAGGTGATAGAAAGCAGCTTTGCAGAAGAGGACTTGGGGGTTCTGGTGGATGAGAAGCTGGACATGAGCCAACAATGTGCACTTGCAGCCCAGAAGGCCAGTCACATCCTGGGCTGCATCAAAAGAAGCATGGCCAGAAGATCAAGAGAGGTGATTCTGCCACTTTACTCTGCTATGGTGAGACCTCACCTGGAGTACTGTGTTCAGCTCTGGAGCCCCCAGCACAGGAAGGACATGGACCTGATGGAGTGGGTCCAGAGGAGGGCCACGAAAATGATCAAAG
>JANIJG010001656.1:23904-34585 GCA_024611175.1 Megaceryle torquata | reverse complement strand
CAAACCTGCAGAGCTCTACGGACAGGAGAGACCAGGTCTGCACATGGTATTCATGATACAAACCTGCAGAGCTCTACGGATGTTTTCTGGTTTCGTGTCTACTTTGTTCTAGTCCTATTTGGTTTCTTTCCTTGACCATTTGGAAAATAGTTTTGCTGTTTTCATGTACATACTGCTTTTGTTGTCATGATATCTGGTACCTGAGAGGTAATAAGCAGCATAGAGAACATCATTTTATATACAAATCCGGGATCGGTTTTTCCTCCGTACGCCAGTGACACGTACCTACACTGAATTTCTTTTCAGATGAACCTGACTGGGGTCTTAATTTTTACTCTGCAGAAGCCACATTGATTTTACTATTTTTAACTCCAGAGCACCTCCCTCCATAACCTTAACTTTTAGCATTGCTCCGTTTTGCATTACGCATCACTTGGCCTCGTACGTACAGCACGCGCTTTGTTCGAATCGCTTCTGTTGTGCACAAGAAAAATACACAACAGTTAGAAATGCGAATCTTATAGTCCCCATAATTTATCCCTTGAAAACTTTATTGCTTATGGCACAGTACAAGATGAACAGCAACACTTAATTACAACACCAGCTACCACTGAGGAAAAAAATACAGTAAAGAAGAGTTAAGCAGAACTCAAATGTAGTGAAATCCCCCCAGATGAACATCTGTTGTTATTTCAATGCATGATAATATATGGAAGTGGTGTGGAAATTTCAGTTGTAGGAAATCTCTGCTTGTGAGATGAAAAGTACTTAGAACTGTAGAATAATTTAGATTGGAAGGGACCTCTGGTTATACCCCAGAATAAAGCAGGTCCAACTAGTTGCTCAAAGCCTTGGCCTGGCAAGTTTGGAGTTTCTCCAAGGATGGAGAGTGCGCAGCCTCTGTGCAACACGCTTCAATATTTGACTGCTCTCGTTGGGAACATTTGTTTCCTAAAATTTAATCAGATTTTTTCTTATTGCAGCCTGGGCTCACTGCCCAGCATCCTTTAACTATGAGCCTTTGGAAAGAGACTGGCTCCCACTGTCCTTATGCTCTCTCAGGTGGTAGAAGACAGCAATAAGATCTTCCCCGAACCCTCCTCTTTCCAAGAGAAATGAGCCACTTTCCTCAGCCACTTCTCGTATATCATGTTCTCCCATCTCCAACCATCTTGTTGGCCCTCAATTGGACTCATGCCAGAATATCAATATCTTTTTTTTTGTAGTGGAAAGACCAGTAGAAGAAAAGTATTCTGTGAAGAGTGAACAGATCTATTGGCTTGGTCCAAAGTCCACCACATCAGTAGAAAGGTTCCCAGTGATGTCAGAGGACTACAGTTGCTATTTCATGACGTGCAGACTCAGGTAACAGGTGCTATTATTCTTTACAATCTGCAGCACAAGGAAAAATTCTGACATAGATCTTATGCCTCCTACCTGCATAGAATCTCTTATTCAAGAGCAAAGGTTTTTTGCTCTTTAGCATGTTTAAAAAATTCACCAAACTTCCAACATTTGCAAATGAAAAAAGTATTTTTTGATGAAAATCCAATAGAGGTATCTATCCACTTCATTAAAATTAATGAATGCTTTTAATTGCACATGGCCACACTTTGAGAAAAAAAACATCCTTGGATTCTGTTCAAACATGTACAAAAAACCCCTGAATATTTTGTGCTGCTTTATACCATAAATCACTCCTCCATAATAATGCCTTCCTGTCCAAGCACACTAATCAAATCTCTTCCCTGTCACTGGAATTATTACATTTTAACAAGCACAGGATTTAATCATCGTCGCGAGCTTTTCACACATTGACTTCAGTCAGGCTTTGACAGCAAACCTTTACTCATGAGTTGTCCTTACAGTGGTGGTTTGATTACCATTTTGACTACTCATGTGAGTAATACTTTCTCGTTTCAGGCCTTTAATTAGCTGAATGCTTTCAGAGATATTTCTATATACTGCATTTTCTCTGTGCATTAACCATGGTATCCTTCCTCCCTCCCTCATGATAATGACTTGGGCAGGTATGTATTTGTCTAATATATCAATCACTTTCTCCTCACTTTCTACACATCTAAAGTCTTTCTGATTACTTCTCATGAATTTTAAGAAGCTCCTCTGATAGAAAACACCTTGGCATTGGTATTGCATGTCACATAGGATTGAATCTTTTGTGATTGAAATGAAAAGCATTGCCCAGCTGAAAAAATAGCCCACGTTGTTCTCAAACTTACCAGCTGCTTTGCTTCCTTATCTTTCTGGTGCCCTCACAAGTCTTCTGCAAGTTGAAGATCATCAGTGCATGTTCACAGGTCTCCATCAGCATCCAGGAGTGACTAGGGATGTTGCTAAGGTGATTTCTTTAGTTAGGTGTGTAGCTGTTCATTGGCAGAATATTCTGCACTAACAGTGACTTTACATAAGATATTAACCTGTTCCTGTTAGAGACACCAGGAGAGAAAGGAGAAGGGATATGTAAAGTTTGATAAATTGTCTAAATTAATTCGTTATTCAAAATGCTCCCTTTTCAATATAAACTCTGATGGATAACCAAAGTTAAATCTCATCTGCAATACAGGTGCTTTACTGGAGCCAAAAGTTGATTTACAATCTTTTTCTCCCGTTAAAGTCCAAACTAAAAAGGTTTTATGAGGAAGTTAAGTAAGGACTAAAAATTCATGTAATGAGAAAACTTAGCCTCTGAAAGGTTACTTGGTTTATTGGTGGGGTTTTTTTGTTGTTTATTATCATTATTATTGTCCAAACCACATATGTGGTTCTGTGGGGGCTGTTCTTTCCACTGATTTCAAGAGAATCCTGTCCAGGTATTGTGGTCAACCTGACTGATGGGACTCAGGCTCATGTTGCCTGGGATTTCCTCAACTACATAACTTCACTTAGCAGGCAGCTAGAGGAACTGAGAATGTTGCTACACCCAGCTGCTTCCTACACCAGAGCTGTCAGGTCCCACATCAGAGCCAGAAGAATGGCCACCCTACAGCTGCTTTCCCACAAAGTCCAGTAATTTAGATGAGTGGACGTTGCAGGAAAGCAGCTGGGTGAGGCACATGCACATTAAATCCTGCTAACTCATTCTGATAACAGCAATGTCTGGAGAAAGTTGAAATGCACAGCTGGAAAGGGAGTGTATTACACTCAGCTGGATTAGTCAGGGCTTACCTGTCATCATGCTTGAGTTGGAGGCTGGAATGACAACTAAAAGAAAGTTTGACACAGAAATTCCCAGTGTGTTCTGCTCCATTTCTCATTCACCCCCTGTGGTACATCATTTTAGAATGAATTCTGACATGGGATGAAGAAACTGAGTTCTCAAAGCCCATCTGGGGACCATTCCCCATTCTCCACCTTCAGGGAAAATTAATTTGTTTGCTTATAAAATATTTACATTATATTCAAGTGTTATTCACATCTTCAAATACAAAACATTCAAACCCTATTCGGTTTGGAGAGAAGGGGAAAGGGATCCAATTTTTTACATCTGGACATGACCCTGTTGGTTTTTCTCTGTTGGATCAAGTTTCAAAAAGGACTTTTTTTCCAGGTTGTTAGACTATTTTTTTTTTTTTAATGATATCATGGTGAAAAAGGCAGATAGTTTAAAAAACCCCAACCTTGAGATCATACAACTCAAATTTGCCCTTGGCTCATTTCTGTATTGCCTGCCTGGTTTCATCTGCTTGATTGAGAAAAAGCTACACAATTTGTGCAAGATGCTACAAACAGCAAAGGGAACTTGGGCTCCTTTTCTGTCATGAAAGAGGCCAAAGAAAATAAGGGGAATAGGGACTGTAAATGAGGATTTTCAGAATTGTAGCCAAACTCTAGACAATGTATCTAAGTAATGAAATTAATTTTCCAATGCATCTATTTCTGTTGTACTACTGCCGCTGTTCCTAGTGAGGATTTGAGGTCATCTCCAGCAGACTGGTCAGTCCATACCCTCAGATCAGAAACAACTTCATCAAATTCCAAATCCACCCTTGGGTATTGCAGATCATATGGGAAACAAGATAATTGAATGTTCTGAGAACCCTAGAAGCTGATTCAAGCAACTGCCCTAGATAAGACTGATAGGTGAAGCGAGGAGAGAGTTTTAGCCTTAACTCTGAATATCCTGGTATTCACCATTCGTACAGGCAACACTTTACCAGGCAGCTGCAGTCTTGGGAAAGCAGGGACAGTCCACACAACTATTATGGGTCCTGGGATACTTAAGAAATCAAGGTCTGCCACTTTATAAGCATCCTCAGTAGCACTAGGGGTTTGTTCTCTCTCTGTCAATACTACAAAACAACAAAAAATTCAGTTACCTTACTCTTGTTACCAGGATTTCACGTGTGCACATCCTCCTGCTACTAACTGCAGTTTTACCATCATCTGGCGCAGAATTACATTCCTAAACCACAAAACATACAGGTTTGATGTCTGCACCCAACAGTGAAGATTCCTTAGATTTGACTTTCACTCTTGACAAGTTTAATTTCAAACAGCTCCCAGAATCTCTTGAGACAATGACACGTTCTCCCACTCTAAGTCTTCTTATGCAGCGTTGGAAAGTGCATCTGCGTGAGGGAAAAGCAGCAACAAGTGTCTTGCTAAAGGACCAAAGCAGAGCAAACCACACTGCCACTGAAAGCCCCTCCCTGTCAATACAGAGGTTTTACAGCAAAACCATTTAATTTTATTTTGTTTTTAATCAGTTGCTATCAAGTCCTGGTTGTCTTCAGGAAAAGAATGAATTTGACAGTTTTGTGTTGTCTCTTACATTTCCCATTACTGACTCTTTTCATCTCTGTCCTGGAGCAAAAATAAATTTCCCTTTTTAAGCTTTTGATGATAAAAATCTCATCTGTAGCCTCATAAATGATCCTTTATTATCTATATTAATAATGAATAAATGTCTGTTGAATACCCCTGATCCTTTGCATTAATAGCACCAGATGTATTATAGATAACCTTTTGATTTAACAGCACAAACTGTGAAACAATATTAAACCAGTAAAGGAACTGATCTTACTGGAGTCACTAAGGTCAAAATTATAAACATTTCTTTCATTTCTATTTGTAAATTGGCCCGTTATGCAGCATCGGTCCCCATCATTTATTTTTGAGACTAGATTCAGTCCTGGAAATAGAGCTCATAAATAATATCTTGAATAATTTTTTTAAACATTTCCGTCTCTTCTACTTCTCCTTCCTAATGCCTCCTGATGATCTTAATTAATAGAGCATTACTACACGAGCAGGTCCACTTCCGCTTACTGTGCTATCATTTAAAAATATGTTGCTCACCTCTTTTCCCATTAGTCCTGTCAGAATCAGGCACCAACTTCATTCAATCATCTTCTGAGATGACACCGAGAGATCTGTAGTTATTCCTGAACAAAGAGGTGAGGCTCCCTTTAGATTTGCACAACTGCATCCCGCAAGGTCACCCCTTTTCCTCTTGCTGACCTGCCATCTCTTCCTTCCTGGCCGTTTTCAAATGGGCTGTTGCTTTACTCTGGCGGCCAGAACACCTGAAAATCCTCTTGCTTGTAAATCAGGATAATACCCTTCTTAAACGTTCCCTTCCACCTGCTGTCCTGTGACTTCTGTTCCAACTTTCACTGCCGCTAACAAAAGTGAAGTACCTTTCTCCTTCAGGAGTACTCTCGTATCTAAATACCTAGGACACAGTTTATGCCCAAATACCCAAGGCTTTTTTAGAAGCAGTAAAATAACATTCTTCAGTAATAAATTAACTACAAGGAGGGCTCAATATCTGCAAGTTCATTATCTAAACAGAACTAGCAGTTCAGTCACTCCTTAGGTTCTGTTCAGGACGCTGCAGTGGCTGGAGTTTGCTGCTAATTAAACTGTCAAGAATATAATTCAAGAGTTGGAAATGTAAAACGTAAAATTAGGCTTTGGAGTCAATATTAGAGTAAGTTGCAACTGTTCTCTTGGAATCTAAGAGAGGAAACTCCATTGTTTTTGATATAGCAAAAACGTATCAGTGATCAAGTATGGCAATAAACACCAGAGGAAAAAATCCATTTCACGATGACTGTGTGGTACCATCAGGCAATTTTTGCCAACCCTCTACCAAAACACCACTCAAGGCAGTGTTTTTCTTTTTTTTTTTTTTACTGCAACAAACATTTTGTGCAAAGACTATCTTCAGATTCTATCACTGGAGGAGTTACCCAGGCACAGGGAAGCACAGGGATTCTCAAACATTTCTGCAGACGTGTTCTATGTGAGCAAGTAGCACCCTTCAGGCAGCTTAGCAATCTGTAGGCTGAAAAAATCCTTCTGCTGTCATCTTAGAGCTGAATTTGGATTTGCATGTCAGTTCAAACTGTGAGTGAAAACCTGATACTATTGAAGTCAACAGCAGTTTTGCTGCAGTTTCAGAGAGGCCAGCTGACAGCTTACCAGATTTGGCTATTCAGAAGAAAGTCAAAGGTGGCTTCTGAAAAATAACAAAATAAAACAAAACCAAACCAACCAACCAAACAAAACACAAAGAAACAGAAATGAAAAAAAAAAAAAAAAAAAAAGAAAAGGAAAAAAAAAGAAGAAACTAATATTAAATTGCTGAGACAATAATAGCAAAATTTGACATTAAGATTTATGGTGTTTGCTATTGACTCAAAAAGCAAAAAGAAGGACCTGTCTTCACCCAGCATTGGAACATTATCATACGTTGACTAATTCCATGTGATTCATGACTTACATCCACAGCAGTCACGGCTGTTAGGCAAGATCCGCTTTAAAGGCCTAATCCAACAAACACCTGCCTACTTAATCACTTCAGTCACAAGCCCAAGTGTTTGCTGTCCTGCAGACTCCTTTTCAATACTCCATGTATACGCCTGTCAGGAAAAGCATGGAAGACACATTTGGCCCAGCTCCTGGCTAATCTGGTGTGGGAAGCGGTGTGTGACTTTATACATCATCTGACATCGCCGGGTGAATTCTTTATTACTTGTATCAGTGAAAACCTAAAGAGCAACAGAATTGGATGAACACATTTACAAATGCCAGAATGAAGCTGTGTATAAAAACTTGGCTCAGTGGTTTTGTTACTGACTTGCAGTGGACAGGGTTTCATTTGATAACTCCAGCTATTAGTATTTATTATACGTAATTTACGCATCTCGGCAGTACCTCGCTTAAAGCTCAAACCAGAGAAACAGATTTTGCAGTCTACACAGGTAATTAGAGTTCAAAATATATCTCGTTTACTCAGGCTGAGACAGAAGGATTTGTACCAAAAAATGCATTTTTTTGCTACATTCTCTCTTAACCGCATGACAAACCACTGTGTAGTTCATCGCTTGCTTTCCTGTTGAATGATAAATAGTGCCCCAAATTAAATGTGATTGTTCCCTGTGAAACTAAACTACAGCTTCTTTAAGGCAGAAATGGCATTTCCTCTTTGTGCTGCTTTTGTCTCCATTTCCTCTTGATGAAAGACCACTGTCTGGATTGCCAGGTTTGAGTATTTCAGCTGGACTGATAGCATCAAAGATACTTCTTGCCCTGATCCTTTCCTTTATCACTACCTCATGTGACTGTTCTACGTAATAAATACTCCCAGATCTGGTTCACAGCATCCTTGACTTTATTCAATTTCTCTAAATTAACATGTATTTCTACTTAATGGCCCAGGCACCTATGTGGTTAAAATGCCTTCAAATCTCCTACTTTTTTCCTTCCTGCTTGCTACATGTACACTGTTACAAACATGAGCAAATTTTGGTCTCAGTCTATCACTTGTTTTATTACTCTTGCTCATCTTGAATAGCACGAGCTCTGAAGTCACCTACTGACATTCTCCAGATTTATTTCATAACAAACTCATGAGCCACTGCAGAATTCTTACAGACAGCTAACAGAATCCTCATTGTATCCTTGCATTCTAGAAAAGAAGAAAAGTTATAGTTTAAAACTACATCTCTTTCTTTCCTGTTCGTGTATTCTGGTTTCAGTTAGAAGCAGAAACACGAATATGTTGTGGAGAAGGTGTTCCTGCTTCCAGAACCCAGACTACTAGTGATATGTTAACTAACCACTATTTTCTGCAGAGATGCTGCCCCAGTGCGAGCACTGTAATAAAATAATAAAAAATAAATAGCAGCTGTTGAGAGAGGGACAGTTCCAGCTCAGGTGTTCTGAATATCAAACTTTAATTCTCAGTATGGAACCCAATAAATAATCCCTTGCATGAGAGATATATAAGAGAATTTAAACATGAAACTCTGGTGCAATCACTACCAAATTTCACAGGCTTGCAGCTGATTTGTGAGAACAACAATAACTTCCTTCATGCAAAGATTTAAGCAACCAGATGAAGAATTCCCCGACTTAAATTCTATCCCTGAACTTCCCACATTGTGGCACTGCAAATAAAGTTACAGTACACTGGATTGAATCCATTCTTCCTCTACCTGATTGCATTGTTCCTTACCCATAAGAGCAGAAATCTATTGGTATTTAGCATCTTTTGCATCTTTGAACAGGTAAAGGTGTAATTTGCTTCTGAACACAGAAAAATCAATCTGTAAAATCAACACATTGTTAGCCATCAGCATTTGATAGATTTTTTTACCATCGTAAAACATTTTTTGAGGTTCCATCTAAATGAAATTGCTCAAGCCTGTCCTAAGTGGCAGTTTATATTAGAAAGAAATTCCAATAAATGACAATAAATAAATCAGAAAGGCAGGGTTTTGCTGTTCCTGTTGTGTGCCACTCGAAGAATAACGCACAATGCTTTTACCAGAGTAAGTAGAAGCAAGCTGACATCCTCTTCCAACTCTGGGACAATTTAAGACATCGAGTGGTTAATGGTGACAGATAATAAAAGGTTCTAGGTCTGTTTTCAGTTTCTTTTGGGAAAACCTCATCCTTTTCTTGTAGTGCACTTTTTATCCACACTCCTACAAACACAGTGGGTTTCTTATTTAGCCTCCCTCACAGTCCTCACCCTTTCCAGTTCTTCTGTCAGCCTGGAATATTATTTTAAGTATCTTCAAAGAGGTCATCATGGCAGGAGGAGTCAGGGGCAAAAGGTGGGGGAGGGAGGAGAAGCAGTGAAATAAGTGAATGTAATAATTGTTCTTTGATGAAGAAAAAGGTAGAAGAAAAAATACTCAGGTTCATCAAAAATGCAGGTCCTGCCATCCCCAGATGTTACAGAAGCATTAGAATTGCTCCCTGCAAGAAAAATTGGATTAGTCACAATCTTGTCGACTAATGGGCACACTCTGTGATCTTTAGAGCTTCATTTACTGGGTTAATAGTGCTTTGCCTGAGTTCCTTTGCAATAGGGAAAAAAAAAAAAAAAAGAAAAAAAAGAAAAAAAAAAAACTCTGTAAGAAGAAATATTCTGGGTGCAGTCCACAGCCACTGACACGAGTAATATCATATTCATCACAGACAGACCTCGTATCTCATTACTACTGAAGAGTTTGCCCCCGAGGCATTTGAGCTCAGTCAGGCCAGGCCCCTCATGTGGAACCGTTCAGGTATATTGTGAAATGATTTAATGCGATAATAATGTCCACTTTGTGAGATAGATTATGTTTTTTATAGTGGCTGATGGTTAATGAATGATACATTAGCAAACATCACTAAAACATTATTGAGAAAATGCAGATAAGAGATAGTAACTCCCTCGTTCCCCACCCCCAGTCTCTGCCAGATGCATAAAAATGGAAAGCAGAACTTACAGAAAACAGAAAACTTGACATCTTTGTGATGCTACCAGCTTGCATAGGCTCTCTCTTGCTTGCTTTGTTCTCTAGAGAAGGGTGAAAAGAGATATTTAAAAATGTTGGAAACACAAACTGAAATATCTCTTCTTAAATCAAATGAGAATCAATGAAAGTGCAAACCTGAACAAATACATTATATGTTGACCCAGTTTATTAGATGAAGCCGTTTACCCTGATTTGATTTATCTGGCAATACACTGCTCAGCTGTGAAATGAGATAAGAAGAGCCTATTCACCTTATTTACAATATTATAGTGACTCCTGCTAGCACCACTATGGTTAAGGATCTGTCAGCAATTCCATTACAAACACCACTTTTTTTTTTTAGGGTTTGTAGCATGGCTGTAGATTCTTGCTTAGCTCAAACATGGCAATCCAAAAAATGATAAATTGAATTAAAATTGCCTATTGTGTTCAGTGGATCTTGGAGTAATGCAGCACAATCTTAAAAATGTGAAAATCTCTAGATAATTTTCTGCATTTTCAGTCATTATTGCTGCGCCTTGGGAAAAAATACTAAGAGGGTCATATCCCCTGATAGTCAACTTGATTGAAGTCAATATTTGCAATGATTTCCATCACCTCTGCCCCTTTCTGGGGCATTTATAGGCTTGGCAAAGGTGATCTGGGCCCCTCAGTTCAAGAAGGACAGGGAACTGCTGGAAAGAGTCCAGCGCAGAGCCACAGAGATGATGGAGTGGAACATCTCCCTGCTGAGGAAAGGCTGAGGGAGCTGGGGCTCTGTAGCTGGGAGGAGAGGAGACTGAGGGGTGACCTCATTGATGTTTATAAATATGTAAAGGGTGAGTTTCAGGAGGATGGAGCCAGGCTCTGCTCGGTGACATCCAGTGATAGCACAAGGGGCAACGGGTGCAAACTGGAACACA
>JANIJG010001656.1:2468-23804 GCA_024611175.1 Megaceryle torquata | reverse complement strand
TCATTCCAAACCCAGCTGGACACCTTCCTGTGTGACCTGATCTAGGGGATCCTGCTCTGGCAGGGGGGTTGGACTGGATGATCTTTTGAGGTCTCTGCCAACCCCTACCATTCTGTGACTCTGTGATACATGAATATTTTTGATTAAATCCTTATCATCTTATAGTCCTCTTTTGTATATTGATATGTCTACAATTGAAAGAAATAAGCATAAATGGCAAAGGAGAGGTTTCACTTATCATGTGTAATTTACCTTCCACATACTCCCTTCAGCTGCTCCTCCAGCGTTTCTGCTTGTGCAGAAAGTGAGAAAATTATAAATGTCACTGAGAATAAAAAGCAGTAGCGAAGGCTACTGAGGTAGTGCCTGCTGAGGTCAAACAGCACACGGTAAACGCAACTGTAGAGAAACAAAATGGATTTTATCCGTTTCACAGGCAGGGGATAAGCCCTTATCACCAGCATCGCCCAGTGATAGCTAATTAGACAAAGCAAAGGCTTCTGCTGCTCTGGATTTCGATTTGATTGGCATCTGTGTGGCTGAAGGGACTGGATTACACTGGTTAGGACACTTTCTCCTTATTTTGTAACACAAAACAAACTCTATTTTAAAATACGTGTAGTGCTTTAGAAATAATGATGTTCCTTCTGCCTCACAGGCAGATCGCAGAGAAATTTGAGAGAAAAAAAAAAAAGCAGGAATCTGATTAAAGGATGGGATGGTAAGACCTTGATCTTTAGCACTGCCTATTTAACAATGAGTCTCCTGCTTCACCGCAAAGAAAAATGGTAAAACCTCTGGAGCCTGGGGCTGCCCCCTCAGCGGACACCTGTGGGAGGAGATGGTGGCACTGCCAAGCTGTCATCCCCCTGGCAGGCCTCCTCAAACCATCGCTCCTTCACGGCCTTACGGGCACACTCTCAACGCTTTCACAAGTTCACGAGGAAATAGATAACAAGAGGCACGCGTGGCCGTGCTGGTGGGAGTGGGGAGGTCAGGGAGGGAAGGTCCCTCCATCAGAAGTCTGCAGCCTGCCCTGGCTTCTCCATCTCTCAGTGCTCCGTGAGGGGGAAGCATGGCGGCAGCTGGGACAGAGAGCCCTGTCCCACCACCTGAGCCAGCCCAGAGCATGGCTGTGGTCCTGAAGAATGTTGACACCTGCCTCTGCCAATCGGGGCGGCCTGAGGAGGAGGAAGCAGCAGCAGCAGCAAGAGGGGCAATTCTCTGAAGAGGAAGGAAAGGGCCAAAGATGGTGATGGCAGGAGGCTTGGCACTTAAACCCCACCCTGCTTAAATTGTTTCTTAACAAAAAAGGCAAAAGGTATTATGACAGGAGGGCTGTGCAGGGGTGCAGCTCCCTGCTTTTGGTACTAGTGTCAGCAGGACTTGTTCTCCATAACAACCCCCTTAAACCCGTGCTAGCAGCAAGCAATCAGTGCTTCAGGCCAGCAGGTTAGTGCCTGGGTGCCAAGGATGCCCTGGGGAAAACAAACTCTTAAGAAGAAATATTCTGGGTGCAAGCACATCTCCCTGAGCAGCACCCCTGCTCCCCACAGGTGTCTGAGAGGAGAGGTGGATCCCAGGGTGGTGTAAGGAACTTCACTGCTCCCTTGAGGAGCCACCACCGTCTTGAAAGTGTCTCAAGTGCAACAGAAGAACAACTCCAGAGGTCAGTGGGGAGCACAAGTGTTGAAAATCTTCTTGATTTAAACTCCCAAGATGAAATTGTTTAAGGGCATAGGGTGGAGTTTCTTCTTTTTAAAAGAGGGCATGACCCTGTGCCAAGGAGCAGTGTGCTGTTCTAGGTGGGTCCTTCCTCAGTGGTATCTGCAGCAGGATTGCTCCTGATGATGCCCATACTCTGCAATCAGCCACCAACCTCTGCTTTTCTCATGGTGGTAAGTTTTTTACTTTGCTTGCTTGTCTAATTGAAGGTTTAGGAGGTTTTCTGTCTTGGTTGTCTGCATTTGTAATGGTCTGAAACTTAGTATGTGGATTATCTGTGCTACTTAAATGCATCTCTTCTGCTGTGTTGGCCTCAGCACATGTGAGGTGTGTGCAATAGTGAAAAAACCTAAAAATGCGCAGAATATCATGATTAGGTGTTTAAACAGAAAATAATAATTTCTACTTGCACTTAGCTTCTCATTAATCATTGCTGCAGTCATGAAGTCTTACTTGTGATGGGTTTGTTGCCTCAGTCCTGTATGACATGTTTGGAAATAATGTGTTTGGTGCTTTTATATGTTCTGATGGTTTTGGCTGGTTGCTTTAGGAGGGTTTTTTGTTTGTGTGTTGGTGACTTGAGGGGGGCGGGGGGTTTTGTGAAATTTTTTTTTTCTTCACTGCCTACTGTGGCCAGAATCATAGGGTAACATAAGCATTATGTTTGAAATCCTTTCTTGGTCCTACCAGTAAACAGCAGGAAAGTTGTGCTGTCTCTGTGAATTGCAAAATAAACCTACAAAGCCTATTAAAAAAAAAAAAAACAAAACAAACCACAAACTAAAAACCATGTTACCTTCTTTTGATAGCTAGAGACTGACTGGTTGATGAGTTAAAACAAAATGACTTGCACTGCTTGCATTTTATCACAAGGTTGACATTCACATAAGCCAGGTTTTTGAAATTATAAGTTTGTACATATGGAAAAGAAGCTGTATTGAAGCTCATAAATGTGTGGGCTCCTCCACTGTGGTGAGCAGCTCAAACTACTCCAAGGGCAAGCAGTAGTGGCTTGAAGAATACCCAGAATATCTGGTAATTAAAATATATCTGAAATTATTTTTCTGAGATTATAGATAACAAGAAAACATGGAACTTCTTAATTTATCCTCTCAGTATAGGGCACTACCAGAAGTGGAAATATCTCCATTATTTACAGATGTCATGCAGAAAAGCTTTGAAATGAGACAAGGATCTCTGTTAACAGTGATGGGATGTAGAGGGCAGATAGTAGAGGCCAGAAATTAATCAACTCCAAAGGTCTTTAACAGCCAAGATAAAAAAAATAGCATTTTTCCTTCTCAGCTATGGGGACTGATAGTGGTCATCCTGTTGATAGGCACTGTATTATCATTTGAATTGAGAATTTCCTAATTTTTTAAGTAGTGTTGCAGACTTGTCCTAGCTAATGATGTAGGAAACTAATTTTTTTAAGTCTCTTTTTCAAGTGAAACTGAAAGATAAATTAATTTCATACCTACACATGGACTTTCAATGCTTTTCTAAGCATCCCAGAGCATTTCTGGCACTTACTTTTCTGTGGCTGTTGTTCTGGCAAATACACTTTGAAGTGTGACTTTCTTTTCCCTCGTCTCCCCGGAGATATTTATGTGAATGTGCAGAGAAGTGGAATTCCAGCTGGGACCACCAGTGGAAACAATACCAGGTTAAAAGTCTGAGCACTTGGAGAACTTTTCCAACTCAAGAAGTTGGAATTACTGTGGAAATCTCAGTGCCTGTTTTCTAGTAATAACTAGAAGTCCTTCTCACAGATTAATACCATGCTGTATTAGAGACCAAACATGTAGAACAGAAGAGCTCTGCCTCAAATTGTAGAATGACAATAAAGCAAGAAATCAAATGGAGAAACGGGCAAATGAAGGAGCACAAGAAAAATAATGGGTAGTATAATAGGAGTCACCTGAGGAACCTTTCTGTTCACTGCTGGTTTGGATGTGAGAATGGCATTCTGCTCTCTATGAACTCGGGATCAGTCAACAGGCGGTAGCAAAATACAACTGCACACCTCATGACCTGGAGGAAGCTTAGAGTTGAATTTGCAACTGGACATAGGTAATGTGTGTGTTTGTACAGAGGTTGTGGTGAAGGGTTTCATTTTTCATTTTCCTGATTTGCTATTGTGTATTAATTGTTAGAAATCCTCTGCCTGTTTAGAATAAACACAAGAAGAGATGTGAAAACACTTTCTTCTCTGGCTTCTAAGTAGTGACCCAAGCACTTGGTGAGGTGTTATCCCTTTTAGGAAGTTATAAAAGTTGAGATGCTTTTTCTGTCTTTTGTTTGTTTGCCTGTGTCAGTTGTGTCCAGGTGTTTGCTGTTGGTCTTTGCTGTTCTAGACGACAGGAAGGGGAGGATGCTTCTAAATAATATGTTGCCCTGACTTCATAAGGCTTGTTTTGTCTGGCAAATGAATTATGTAAACCTTCTCCACCCGAAACTGTTTCAAGTCAATTAATTGTTGTAATTACTTAAGATTTCTTTTTAATGAATATGACTCTCCAGGGATTTGATGATATCCTGTCATCTGTAGGCCTGATAAATGAAATGTGATTTGTGGCTTGCTGCAAACTGAACCCTTGTACTTGAACAATGTCTCTCTTTCCTATGTGCTCATTAAATGGAAGAAATGCCCTTGATGGAATTGGGAACACTTGCTTCAGCTGGTCCCTAGTAAGAATGGATGGTATAGGTAGACAAATTTTGGCTTTTACCCCTTTTGTTCTCCCTTCCTTTAAATGCTGGCCTTGTTAACACATTGACAATTACTGGGACCAAGCACATGACCCCGGTGAGGTTACCTATTGTAATTGAGCCTCGCTTAGCTGCTCCATCTCTCATCTCCATGAGGTGCACTGAATGTGAAAGATTAGCAGGCAGAGCGGAAGGAAGGAGACCAAGGCTGCAGGATGGGTTTTTATATTACCTTTTGTATGACCTTCTTCATTCCCACCAACACTCTGCAATTACAACAGCCAGATCTGATGGGGAAGGCACCCTCCCTTGGTCAGGGGGCAATGCCAGTTTTTCCAGTGCTTCTCCAGAAGAACAGCTGTCCAGAGCTGCAGATAAAGACAACCAATCTGAAAAACTGTGACAGAGGGACATGAAGTCTGCAGTGGATTCCTACAAACAGTGTGACTGCTTGTATATCAATTTCAACTGGCCTGTTTTCTCCCTAGGTTGCTGTGTACATATTATAACCTAATAACCAGTGCTAGGAAGGTGTAAAGCAGGTGGGTTTTCCTGATTTAAATTCCATTGGTAAAATGAGGATTACTGCTTTTATTGCAAGACCTTTTCTGAACATCACGTGGGTACATTAAACATCATAAAATGCAGAGCAAATTGTAGTGCCTTGGCCATAGTTTGGAATGAAAGGACAGTGAATTATTGTATATCACAAGCAAAGATCACTTTGACCTTTTTCCAGTTGAGAGGGTGCCTCAGGTATGCGTAGCTGCCTAAATCTGGCAGCGTAGTGCAAGTGTACAGAAGACCCTGCATCCCTGATAATGGAAATGGATGAACAAACAGGAGAAATTGCTGCCTGTATTGGTTATTTAGGAAAACCAGGGAGATGCAAAGGGTAGAAACTTGAAAATGGTGAGAAGTGACAGCTGTCTGGGAGGCAAATATCATGGAGAAGGGGAAAACACTATTCACAGAAAGGTATTTTGCACTTTGGGGTTCAAAATCCAGGAATGGTTGTAGCTCTTTAGACAAAAATGACACCAAACCTTGAATATTTCTGAAACTCTTAAACATACTTCTTTGTGTTGGCATAAAAAGATACCGGTTTAGTCTTCATCTTACCCCTAGCCTGCCCTCTTCTTTCTGGGTTGGCAGGAGCTACAGGCAAGGATTCAGATGTACAATGAAGTGCAAGGAACTGTTTCTCCTGCTTGATGGGGCCCAGCTGCAAAAGCAGTATCTGGAAGTATTGTGAAACTGATTGTCTTTGATGCAGTAATTGGATGGAAGACATTCAGATCACCTTTGATTAGATGAACTTCTGAAACTACTGAGATTTATCAGTGCACAGATCTTATTCTCAGAGGACTCAAGAGAAAGTGTCCCATTAACTTAATGAATCAGGCCGCAAGAGAACAACTGCTCTTGAAGTCAGAATGAGAGATTTCCCATCAGTGGCGGAAATTCTGCCAATAAAGGCGACAGGAGTTCTCAAGTGAAATGAGATTAGAATATGTCTCCCCTGATTTTCAGTAGTTAAATGATTGACTATCCTGTAATAGGCTAATTATTAGATTTTTCCCTTCAATTTTTGCGTTGCAGGGAGGAATGAAAGTTTTCTTTCCCCGCCTAGATTGTGTGGCAGCTTTTCATCGATGTCATTGCTTAGTCTTGACCTTTGAAAGGTGGCATGGTGCATTCATCTTCCCAAACTCATCTGCCTTCAGGAAGGTGTCCCCAGCTCTGGAACTCCTGGCAATTTGACAAAGGCCTCTCCCCACATGTCAGTTCTTGTTATCCACTCTGTCTTCTCTGCAAATGACACACGTCGGCTCTCATTTTTTCACTGCTTGCTTTGTTTGCCCCTTCCCAGGTGGGAGATTCCACATTCTCTTTTTTTGAGTCATTTCCAGGGTGATTCTTATTTTCCTGCAATACCTTTGTGGTCTTTCTTGACAACTTGAAAGATCCTTTGCCACTGGTTTGTGGCTGTTAACAAAGAAAAACAGCTTTTAGAGGCCTCGTTAGCTAGTTGTAATAAACTATTTCTGTGCTGCCTTTACAAATGAAACTCTTCCAGCTGCTGGAGATAAGTTGTTAAATGTTATTGACATAATGCACATGGAAGTTGCTCACCTCAGAAGGCTTGTTCAGTAACAGCAATGAACACTTCTACAGGCTCTCTCTCTTCTAAAACACTTCAAGTACTGGTTTATCATTAGAAAATGGTGTGTTTGCTAAATATTAACACCCTGATTGCACAGGTGGCAAAACCAGTAACTACATCCCATGTGCTTTAGCTTGGGCTGCTTGACTGACAGAAGTGATTCAGTCAATGACTTCTGTCAAATCCAATCCATGTGATGTGGGCACTTAACTGATGTTTTATCAAGATGTCACAGTTCTTAAATGCAAAGCGTTTGTATGTCTGTGTATATACACACACAAAGCAAAATGTGAATGAATTACTCTGGCTGGTTAAATCTTTCTTCACTCTTTGCTCCCCTGCATCAAAATATTACCTTAAAAAAATCACTGGTACTGAAAGAGTGACACACAGTCGGGTATTTGAGTCTCTACAGCCAGGTGGGGTCAGTCTCTTCTCCCCAGGAACAACTGGCAGGGCAGGAGAAATGGCCTCAAGTTACACCAGGGAAGGTTTAGGTTGGATACCAGGAAAAATTTCAAAGTTTCATGACCCTAAAAGGGCAAACAAGTTATTTCTCTCTTTACTAATTGCACTGTATGTGGTGATTTTGTATAGTTTGAATTTAAATTTTTACTTCATTTACATTCATCTCAAGGATGCTCATTCTGGGCTTTTGGAGATGTTAATTGCTTCACACACTACTGTAATCAACAAACCAAAAACATCATGCAAATTGATATGCTCTGAACAGCCAGAGCACTTGAAGGGACAAAGAGCATTGTGTGCCCTCAGCCAGTGTTGTAACCTTCACACCAATTTACCTGGAAATAGGTTTTAAAGAAAAGCATGGCAGGGATCTTAGGAGCGTGTGCGCTTCTAAACAGGTTTTTGCTTGCTATTTTTTGTCTCTGGTTTTAGATTATCTTTGTCCTTTGCAAAATCTCAGGGTTTTAAGGACAGCCAAGTAGGTTGTTTGTGTTTATTAAATATACTACCCAGATTCTACACTTTGGAGGTTAGATGTAGTAAACTGACTGTTATCTTGATCTCTACAAGAGACACTCCTCCATGTTTCACCTCAAATCCTGGGGTCAGTTTTGGCCCACTCACTCCCAAAGGACACTGAGGGGCTGGAGTGTGTCCAGAGAAAAGCAATGCAGCTGGGGAAGGGGCTGGAGAACAAGTCTGGTGAGGAGCAGCTGAGGGACCTGGGCTTGTTCAGCCTGGAGCACAGGAGGCTCAGGGGAGACCACCTCACTCTCCACAGCTCTCCTGACAGGAGGTTAGAGCCAGGTGGGGTTGGTCTCTTCTCTGAAGGAACAAGCAATAGGACAAGAGGAAAAGGCCTCAAGTTGTGCCAGGAGCAGTTTAGGTTGGACATCTGGGAAAAACTTCTTCCCCAAAAGGATTTCCAAGCCCTGGCCCAGGCTGCCCGGGGCAGTGGTGAAGTCCCCATCCCTGGAGAGAGATAAAAGCCATGGAGCTGTGGTGCTGAGGGACATGGGTCAGTGGTGGCCTGGCAGTGCTGGGGGAACAGTTAGACTTGATCTTAGGGGTCTTCCAACCAGAACAATCCTAGGATTCTGTGTTGACCCACCCAAGTCACTGCACCAAGAGCAGCTTGTCAAATGATGTGACAAAGAAAGACAGCCAATGGCAGTGAAGAAACAATGGCAGGCATAGCTTTAAATATAATCCAAAGAAATACAGAGCCAGGATTGAGCCTAATGCACCCAATCTCCCCATGCACACACCACCCCCCACAGTTTAGACTTCCTGAAGCAGGAGGGGAGTGTGTAATGTGGCAGGATCCCTACCTTCATCTCGAACGGTTCTTCCACTGCATTAGGACAGGCACTGGGACAGTGTCTATCACATTCTGGATCTGTGCAGCAGTTACCAGAGTATTTATGTGAGCTTTACTTAGTGAAATAATCTCCAGGTGATCAGAAAGTATGTGATGAAAGATTCCCCCAGAAACAAAACAAAAGTAAGTTGAATACAATAACTGGTTTCTATAGGTGAATCTCCTTAACCTTTATTTAGTGTATATCCACCCACAGCAGTTACGTTTCTACCTCTGGATGTTCCTAGATTGTAGGGCACGAATTTATTTCCAGTATGGGCATAGCTAATGCACAGCAGCAGGCACTCGAGTTTGTGGATATGCCTTTATTTATTTAGCTCTATTTAGAACACACCATTGAGTGGTTTGTTTGTTTTGAGGTTTTTTTGCCTTTTTTGTGAATTCTTGACTATTTTCTTTCCATCAGCTTCATTTTATAATGAAGCTTAACCTTTATATGCACTCAGATGAAATGTAAGCAGCACAAAGTCAATTAGTGGAAAAGCAAATAAAATTGTCATGTGCTATCAAATACACCAAACAAAACAATGTTGCCCCTCAGATTTGCTTTTGATCAGCCCAAGGATGTCATCTGTGTTCAGTTTTCTCACCCCAACCATTTCTGAGGGCAGAGAGGAGGAGCAGGATGCACAGAAGGAAAACAATTTATGCCATCAGACTCTCTTGAACTTGATAAGGAATTTAAAGGGCTGTGTTCACTGAAGTTCTGTGGGGCCTTGCTTAGCCAAGTTTGATCGGCTAAAGACCAGATTAATTATTTACTTAAAGTGCCCTTTATTTTATGATCTGCAACAGCACCTCATGGATCATAATCAGATGTACAATAAATAAAACTTACCAATGGGGTTACATAAAGAAATGTGCTTACCCTGATTTAAAGCACATTTATTGTTTCCCCGGGGAAACCTTGCGAAGGTGAATGCCTTAGAAGGGAAGCTAGAATGTATTTGTGCCTGGCAAAAGAAGTCACGCAGGAGAAAGCAGATACTGGTGAAATATTTGTATGGGGAAATGGATTGAAACAACTGCACAGTCAGAGTAAATTAGTTTGAAGAAGTTTAACTTCATAAAGGGCTGATTCCAGAGATCTATAAGGACACGTGATGATAACACTGCCAACAGCGCTGGAAGAGTGCTCCTAAAATAATTAACATGTCCTGAAAGTCATGCAGCTTAAATAATAATTAATTTTTACATACTTTTTATTAACTTTTTAGGTTACAAGCCCTTAGGGATTTAAGTTGTATTTTCAGGGGGTTCTTTGCATCTGCAAAGAAACTTTTAAGAAAAGCAATTGAATGAAAGCTCAGACTTCTAGTAAATCTGTGTGGCTGCGGGAGCTTGCTCCAGGAGGCTTTTAAACACCATGGGGAAAATGACAACTTGGCAAGAGCGCGTACTCGCACACGTTTATAAAACACAGGTGACAAACATGTTTTCCTCTATCTTTGTATCGAAAACAAGAAAAAGAAAGGGCTTTTCAGAAATCTGCTATTTTTCCTCACGTAGCAAACACAAGAATTTTCTCGTTCTACCAGGCTTTGGCAGGTAGTAAATCTTGGAGAAGTAAATAGTTCCTGTGCTATGGTCTTTGTATGGAATACATATATAAGAAGCAGAAGGGCAACCTTTAAACTCTGCAGCATTAAATCCTTTAATAGGAAAGAAAGACTTGAGAGAGATGGAGAGAAAGCTGGACAGCTGCATTACTTAAACATGCTCCTTAAGAATTCCCTTGTGTTCCTGAGCTCTTTTTCATCACTATAAGCTCTCTGCTAGGTGTGAAACTATCAGCATATGAGAGCTTGTCATGCAGGTGTATTTCGTATACCTGCCACACTGTGAACTCACCATGTCTCTGGCCCTGAGGAGAAGTTCTCTTCCCTTGCAGCAAGATTATGTTTTAAAAAGCTGACTTTTAAACCTCTTACTGAATTTTTTAATGGATTAAATTCATCATGTCACCAGCTGCTGTGCAGCTAATAGAGCCATAAAACACTGTATTAAAGGATTACCCATGCAAAATTTCCTCTTGTGCTAATGTGAATTTTAATACTTTTAACATTTAGTTGAGATGGGAATGTCCAAGAACAGCTTGTTCAATAGGTTGTTCTATAAAATTAAGTTCCTCAGCTCATCACAAATGCCAGGACTCCATTAAGTTAAAGTTTTACGGAGAGGCTAAAATGATTCACTGTATAGTATTTGCAGGGAGGAAGGCAACATCTGCTTCTCCATTAATGCTATAAACCAAGGAGCTAAAACACGTGAGCACTGTAACTGCAGGGGAACCGGGCTGAGGAGCCGAGTCCTCGCTCCAGATTAGCTGGGGGTCAGTTTATGCTGTTACCTACATGGGGTATAAGAACAGAGGGGAGTATCAAAGAGCACTCCCTAAAGCAGGGTGACAACTGCAGGCCTTGAGTCTAGTCTCAGTGGCATAAAGTTGGAAGGAATTTAATGAAAGTAAATGATGGAACTCGGGTAGGAGGGGTGGGGAAGAGAAGGGATAGTCATGCTTTCAGAATGGAGCGAGACCTTTACTTTTATTCTTATCTATAAACAGTAATTAACAAGGTAGCATTTATCTACCTGAAATCATGAAGTGACTGCAAAGATGACATAAAAGGCTGCACTTTGTATTTCTTTCATCTGACAACAATAAAATTGTCTTCTAGAAGCTGTCTCTCCGGACTAGCTGTAGGATTAGGAGCAAGGTGCCTCTTCTGGCTCTTAACTCTTATTTTCTGCAGAACAGGAGAGTCTGAAGGGATGCTGGCAGGTGTTGGAGCCTCACCAAGCCTCTCCTCTATCTCACCTGAAGGACCACTCGTGACCCCACACACTTTGCCCCATTGGCAACACCTTCATCTATAGGGGATGGATGTTGCCAAACTAGAAACCACCAGTCCCAAGGGCATCTGGAACCTTGGATAATATCCCGAGGGGAGATCTTCACAGTGAGGAGCCTGATCAATGGGCAGACGAGGACAGTAGGGGAGCAGTCAATGGATTTTAGGCTACATCTCTAAATGCTTTAAAAATCCAGTGATGAGCAGTTGACTGCCTTTTAAAAATAACAGTGTTTCCATGTGAGGGAATCTTTCCATACAGCAAGGAGTTCATGCTGACAAAATTTTGTAGTAGTAGCAGCACTAGTAGCAAAGGTTTCTGATGCTCACTTTGGAATAAAGGGCAACTATTTAAAATCCAACACAAGAGTGGTAAGGAAGTTTTAATAGGAATATGTCTGAGCTGCTGTTCTTTACCCCAACTGATTTTTCTCCACAGCTCCATATTTTGTTCTCCATGTGTATTACTGTTCTGAGAGCCTGTCATTTCTTATCAGAATGAGAAAGGCTAAAGAGATAATATTTCAATAACATACTGGCCTGATCATAAAATAACTCAATGGAAATGTGTAACTGCCTCAGGCAGCACAGCAGGATAGTCAGCAGTCAGATGATTTCTATTCTGGGTTTCTTTTTTATGGTTACATTTTCTGTTATATCAGACATACCCTCAAGTCTTAGTTATGCTTTTATTCAAAAGGAGAACTGCAGTATAAAGACCTACAAAACTTATTATGATATATTACTGTAAAGAAATAAAAGTTGGTGCCACGGTAGCATATTGATAAGGACAGGCCTGCCACATTAATTGACCTTTTTTCATCTCAAGCACCAGGGCTGAGGCCTAAGCATCTCAGTTGCTTAGCAACAGGGTCACTGCTTTCAGGCCTTAAATGCACCAAAAAAATAGTTGAGGAAAAATCAGAAGATTTGATCTTATGAAGGCAGTGGATATTTGGCAGAAGGAAGTTGGTGGGCGTTTTCCTCTCCTTTGTTGTTTTTTACCCTGTGCTGTTGATCGTGATGCATAGAGAGCAAACAGGAAACCAGGGTCTGAAGCTTTATTGATCTAAACAGACCAGCAGAACACCACTGAAACCCCAGGCAGGTGTTCCTTCTTAATGCCAGTCCTGATGAGATGCTTTTGATGCTTAGAACATCCATAGATTATTACAAATAATCCATCTGATTCTTCTATGTGCACAAAAAAATATGCATACATGCAAAATACTAAGTGACCCTAAGTGACACACTTGTATTTTGAGGACAGCAGGGTGCAGCAGAAAAGTGGGGTCCTATTGTCTAGTTCAGTTTTTAACATTCTATCATAAACATTAGTGCTGTTTAATGACAGGGCTTGAGGCAACACAGCATCTCCCAAAGGTCAGCTCAGAGAGAAGTTTGTTTCTTCCCTCCTCAGCATGAAATACAGGAAGAACTCAACACTTCTTTTAGACTTTAATATAGGCCATGGAATGATCTCTGCTCTGCCAGGATGCCATCTCCTGCTTATTGTGATGGCTCGTTCCTGAGCCTGGAGAAGGTGATCCCTGAAAACCAATCGCCTCTTTAGGACCAGTCTGCTCTCCAGAGCCATTATCTATAGGATTTTTCCAAGCAGATCTCTGAAGAGGCCAAAGTCTGCTCTCCTGAAAGCCAGGGCTGTAATCCTGCTTTTAGCCTTTTGCGTTCCTTGCAATTTCGCTTTTTTATATAAGGAGGAAAAGGTGCATTTTTTTTACCTGTGCAGAAGGTAATTTACTTGTGATTTCCATCATAACTACTGCATGTGATCTCTGTGCAAGTTGCACAGACAGCCCTTAAAAGGAGCTATTTCTTTTAAATCAGTCTTGGTTTTGATCATTGCTCCACTTGTTCTTCCAGGAGTCTGCAGACTTCTGTTTACTGGAAGAAATAAATTTGACAATTAATTCTAAATATTTATTTAAGCCACTTTTTTCATCCTTTTTATGCTTTCTTTTGTATATGTTCAGTTTCTCAGGACTGCTGTGGAAATGGCAGATACAGCATCGTGCAGAGCATAAGGGGGATTATATAAACACGTTTGTAAAGTTGTAGCAATAAAAGATCTGCCATCAGGCTACGTTAGCATTTGAAATATAATACGCAATTAAACAACTGAAATTGAGTGTACAAGCGAAGACACACTAACAACTGACAGTAAAGCCTTTAACTATGGGATTTGATCCTGCAGTTCTTGTCATTGCACTCGCTCTTCTTCTGGAGTTTTTCTGTGTTCAAGCTGTGAAACCTAAAGAAATACCCATGATAGATAGGAAGAGTTTAGGGGAACTTGGGCATGTAATGAATACTGAACTCTTAAGGGTACAAAAGAGCGGTGCATCCTTTCTCCAACAGTTAAAGGACACAGCAATAATTTAAAATACTGCGCAAACTTTGTGCAAAACCTGATTTTTCCTCAAATAGTTACTCCCCAGTTAAATGAAAGCCACTTGCTGTAGTACAAAAACTCTAGTGCTTTTGTCTCATTCCAAATACCAGCTCTTTAGCAATACCCTTGTTTAGCCCAACTAAACGATTGTGTGCTGAGGAATAGGGCTTTCTGAAAACAGAAGCATAGCAGTGCCAAAGCCAACTGCTTCATCTCTGTGCAAATTCTAGTCCTCAAGTCTGACAAAGAGAACAGTGTAGAAAGATTCCTTATGACTGATTCTAGACTTTCAATGCAGTTTGGCAACCTGGTGAGCTGAAGCTGGAGAAGTTCTAGCCACTTTCCCCTGCCTTCATTTCTTGACTGTGAGGTATAAGTGGTGTCTCCTGGAATGGTCCTAGACCTGCAGAATTGGAATAGAAATTCTTGAAAAGATAATCAGAGCCAGTGATTGCTAGGACTCTAGAAGAGGACCAGTTGAACTGAGCTATGCTAATGTCACAAGCCAGTAATCAGTATTTTTAACACACAGGGGGGTCTAAACTTCCATTTGAAACAGTAGCTTAGCAAAACCAATGAGGGCACAAAAGTACCAAAAAAACCCCACTCCAACTGAAGTAAATTTTCTGATGAAAACCACAGTGACTAAAGGAATGCTGGACTCCCAGGCTAGTCAAAAAGTTAGCCCCTGCACAGCATCAGGTTGATTTTTATATAGCAGTGGATTACACTTTCTCTTCATTCATTTAAGATCACAATTGCTCAAGAGAAACACTTTGTTCTGCCCAGCCTTTTTTGAGCCATGTTTTTTTTTCCTCTGGTAACTTTGCAGAAGGAGTTAGTGGAAAGTTGCTGTGGTCAGTCATTGCACACACACACAAAAAAACCCCACCAAAACTGATTGAACTTTTTACCTTTTGGTTATGCTTTTGATCTGTAGCCCACATGATCTCATTAAGACCATATTATTTAGCTTAAACTTCAGCTACTTGACCATTTCTCGCAGTAGCCCCAGGCTGGGTGCAGTGTAATATTGTTCATGCTGGCTTCCTGGCATGGCTCGTGTCATAAAGTATCTGCTGGGATATGACAGAAGACATAGGTTGGGGGATGGAAGCTGGAATAAAGAGGTTCAGACACATATAAGAGCTTGCAAGGAGAGGTCAGTGCCCATCAGATGGTAGGATATGGAATCCCAATTACTCAGGAATGCTCAGCATGGGCTGCTTGATGCAGGCTGCAATAAATCTTAGGGCAGGCATTAGGAACACCTGGTTTCAGATGAGAAGGCCTTTCTTAGGTCCATCTAAATCAATCCTCTTTCTTCCCCTTGCCTTCACTGATTGCTATCTAGTGGGGGGAGGAACGGGGAGTGGAAAAAAAAACCAGGCAGGTGATCTTATTATGGGCCTTGTCAGCCTGGCTAACACAGAACAGGTAACAGGCAGAAGAGACAAAGGGGAGAGAGTTTAACCAAGTGCAATAGCTCCTGCCATCTGCCTTGCGATTTGAGAAGAGCTTCTATAACAGCTGCCTTCAAACTGGCACATGTCACAACACTGGATTTTGTCCAGCCCACACTCAGCTGTCAGATGAGCTTGATGGTCACGAGTCCCTCCATTAAAAGCTTTTAACACTGCTGACCTCCTGGATACCTTGGGTCCATTGTTCTACCCAGAGAAGAAGCAGGGAGGTAAACCTGGTTCAGCTGCTGTCAGCTCAGCTGATCTAACCCCAAACAGTGATCATGATTTCAGGGAGCTGGGTCTGGACACAAGCACCATGGTCCTACCTTCCTTTTAGAGGACAAAAGGATGGCTCACAAATAATAATAAAAAAAATTAAAGTCATGAGCGCTACAATTGACTGTTTACAGGCTTGTATCTTTTAGCTTTGCTGTCTGAGAAGGTATAAGCTGTGATTTAAGTATTTCCCTTGGACTGGAATATCAATAGGATCTCTCTCCTCCAGCCTGCTCTCATAAAAGATGCTTCATCTTTCAGAGATATCTTCTGCTGTGTGAAATTTTCTGATACTCATCAATAGACTCGAAGCTCACCAAGGAGGGAGAGATGTGTGCACACAGAGAACATTCTGTGAGCTTCTTCCTCAGCAAGCAGCCTGAAAATCAGTCGATGGCAGCTGGGGTTGTGGTTCAGAGTGTTGCTTACATTTTATTTCTAAGTTTTAGGGTATTTTCTTTCCCTTAAGGTAAGCTCTTTCCTTTTGAGGAACTGGGGTTGTTTAGCCTGAAGAAAAGGAGGGTCAAGGGAGACCTTGACATCTCCCTAACAGGAGGTTGGAGCGAGATGGGGTTGATCTCTTTTCCCAAGCACCAAGTGACAGACAGGACAAGATGAAATGGCCTCAAGTTGTGCCAGGAGAAGTTTAGGTTGGACATCTAGAAAAATTTCTTCCCCTAGAAGGGCTGTCAAGCCCTGGCCCAGGCTGCCCAGTGTGGTGGTGGAGTCCCCATCCCTGGAGAGAGATAAAAGCTGTGGTGCTGAGGGATGTAGTTTAGTGGTGCCCTGGCAGTGCTGGGTTAATGGTTGGACTTCATGATCTTGGGTCTCTTCCAGCCAGAACGATTCTAGGATTCTACATAGGATGATTTCAGTAATGGTTCTCCCTGGGTTACCTAACATAATCTGCTCCCCCTGGTATGCACAGCAGCACCACAACTCGCTGCATGCCAAGCTACAGGAGCCACTAGAAAACTTCACAGTAAATTAAGTACAATTAGCAGGCTGCTAGCCTTATAGGCTTGTAATTATTCTGACAGCACTTATTACTTGGGCCATTTCTCAAATCAGTGGGCTTTGTAAATGAGTACCATCCCAATACAGTCCCTTTTTCAGATAGAGTACCCCGGGGTACAGTGGAGACTGGAGAAAGAAGGGGTTAGATCTTCAAGTAAACACTTCGGTCCCTCTCTGGAGAGAGTACCCCTCAGACTGTCAGGTGAAGGGCAGGAGGACAGCTACAAAAAGAACCCATCACCTGGTTCTTCCTGACTAAAGCAGCATTTAGATAACGGAATTCTGGAGTCCTGTCCAGCTGGCACTAGACTGTAGGTGGACATCTTGCTAGTGATACAAGCAGGCATGTGTCAGACTGCCCCCATCCAGCAGCAGATCCCTAGTGTTGGCCTTCAGCAGGTCTGGGAAATTGTGTCATTGTGGGATGATGCAAGTCAAGTGCACCACCTTTCACAGGCAGCTCAAGACAGATTTTTCTCAGTGCCTAGCAGCCCCTGTTCGTTATCCACTGCTGCTTACAAAAGCACTCTGTGCTTAGTCTTAGGCTTATATTTAATATCCCCCACCTAAGAGTGTGCCCAAAGTGGAGCCAGCCTGACTGGACTGAATACTGGGGTTTAGTGGCTGAACTGCAGCAGTGGAACCACAGAAACACAAGGTGTTTTTTAGGAGCATCACAACAGTTACCTTGAGATCAGATGTGGGATGGACTAGTGTTTTCAGCACCTCAAATTCCTTCTGAAGCCAATGGGTGTCTGTCCACCTTTGTAGGATCTGGGAACTTGTTAACTCTGCTGCTGCTTTGGTGCCCAAATATAGATGGAGGTGACCAAATTTGGGCAGCAAGGGTCGAAAAGCTGTTGCTAGTATGGTTAACAGTATCACTATTTAGAACAGTTCATCACCTTTCCTGCTATATATTGACTGGTGTCTACTGAGTGACAGGGTGGTGGCAAATCATTCCATTTCTACCACAGAGCAAGGGTGAAGTGATGACTTGCCTGTTGAGAGCATCAAGACAACTGTGTGAGAAGTGACTGGAAACAATAGGATCCCACCCCAAAAATAAACTGCAGTACTAGAAACCTTACCACCTGTGATAATTCTCTCTGCATAGCAGAGGCCAGGCATAGGCAAGTGGTGAGAAGGGGTAAATGGCCAGATGAAATCTGCAAGAAAACATACAATTGAGAATCTCTGCAGTTACAGTAAGGAGCTGTGACTCCTTAGTTCACAATTTACTACTCCTGAAGGTTTCCTACATACTCAAAGACGAGACATACAGAACTTTAGGCAAGGGAACTCCAGACACAGCTCTCCTTTAGAGAGGAGGGGCCACTAGGTGGCACAAAAGTTGCCTAATTTCAGCATATTCTCTGGTTTTGAGATTGGAAAATGACGCTCCAAGGGGTGAACTATGGCTTTGTAACTACACCGTTGTAATACAACCAGCAAAGTAAGTGTAGGCATGTCCAGAGGGTTGAGTTTCAAGTCCCTCCTCTACATTGTAGGGATTAGTGTGGTTCTGTTATTGTCCACTCCCTCAAAAAAAGCTGTTTATTTTTTGTTGGGTTGTTTTTTTCAAGAAAGATTTGATACCATGGGAAGAAAAGCAATTGTGCAAACTAAGAGAAGAAAAGTAAGACCAGCACAATGCTTTTTTCTTTGTATTGCAAACCAGAAAGAGTTGATGGATTAATTGTACTAAAATGCGGAAAGTAAGATGTGCCAAACAAAGAATATTGTGTGCTGCTGTGTAGTAAAGTCTACGGAAAACCTGTTGGTAAGACATGCTGACTTCAAGGGTGTAGGATTTCTTTGCCAGAGGTGAGGAGGAAATCAGGGGAGGGAAGCTAGGAAGAAAAATATCTATTGTGGGAGAGGTGGTAGTGGTGAGGATTTATAACCTGAGAGCCAGTCAGTTAATGTCGAAGTCATTCTCACCGATGATATCTCGGAGGCACTTAAATATCACCCTCATTAATTAATAAAACAGAAGACCAATCCCTTTCATCCCAGAGGACATGCAAGGAACATCCCATGAAGGAGAATTCATCTGACCCTCTGGATGTACAGAATGTTGCACAATTTGCTGCTGGGGCTACCAACTGTCTGAGCAATGCGTTCTGCACTACATGAGCATCCACAGAGTCATTCTGGTCAAGGAGAGTCAACTTACAATCTGAAATCAGTTTTAATGGGAAGATTTTGATGGGCATTATGTCAGCTTCTTTCAACCTTGGGCTTTTGATTGACTGCTGAGGACTGTCCTTTAGATGATAACAAGGATGCTGTCAGTCCTGCACAGATAGCTTGCACCAGGCTGGAATGCAAAAGCAAGGGCTGTGTATATCGTATCCTTCTGCGTCAGAATGAATTTCAGCTCGAATTAATTTCACTGTAGGTAGTATTTAAAAACCAATTATGGATGACATACCTTAAAAGTGAGTTGTTCCTGCTGAGATAAACCGTGGCCCTGCTCACAGAAGTGTAGCTCCTGAGATCAGCAGTGTGATATGCAGAGCCCAGCATGATCCAATTGCAATCACTAATGTTGATTACAGTAGCTTGTGAACTGATCATCTGAAATAAAGGAGAAGGTTGATTTCCTGCATCACTTATGTAATTTTCCAGAAGGATTTGCAAAAGTGCTCTTTTGTTTCTTTAAGTTTGGTAGCAAATTTTCCCTTTGTTTAAAGGGGAACTGCCGTAGACAAGTGCTGTGTGTTTAAAGCCCTGTGGCCTAAGCTTTCCATCTGGAAAAGGAAGGTCAGTAAAATTAATAATGAATACAATCAGAGCTGGCTTTTGGGCTTGAAGCACTTTTAAAGTTAGGAGAGGAAGAAAAAAGCTGTTGGAAAAACTGCCTATCTTGACTTTCAGCCCTGCTACTGCGAATATGCTAAAGCAAGATGTATCTTTAAGAAGTCAGGAATGCCATTTAGTTTTCTTCTGATCCACTCCCTGCTTTCTTGCAACCAGTGCTATCTGCTAACACCTCTGGACTTCAGATGTCAGAGCAACGTGATTCAGAAAGCCCTGGTCAGAGGAATAAGAGAACCTTTGTCAATAATGGCTTTTTCAGAGCAAATGGAGCTTTGTGCTGAATATTCAGAGTCCTGAAAACTTTGTAATATGTTGGAAAAGTATTAGTTTTATAATAGAGGTGCTGATGTAGAATTCAACCCCTTATTCCTATAACTCCTAAGTACAAAATGGCTCTATTCCTGGAGCCACATCTTTAAACAAAGCTATAAATAAGGCAAGCAGTAAACTGGGACTTTTTTTTTGAGGGGTGTACAGAAATACACGGATTCTCTCTATACTCTTGTCCACGAGACAGGGAGTTATCACATGATCAGGCTGTGAAAATACCCCTTATCTGCTGGGAAAAAAACCTATCCCTGGTTCCCACAAGATTGTACTCGATGTTAGCATTCCACTTTTAAGTGGCTTATAAAGGGTTAATGAATAATGAATGGATATTATAAGCACATCTCAGATATGATCAGCGTATGCCATAGATGCATATCAGTGTTTGGATCCGTAGTTGGTTCTATGCTCTTGGGCTGTTTATAGGCCGTTTATTAAAACAGCTGCAAATAATTCAGTAACCCTTTCCACACTTCCCAGAGCTGGGGTAACACGAAGTGTGACCAAAAAAGGAAGAAATCTTCCTATCAAAATAAAATTCTCTCACTTCCTCAGCAGTACAAGTCAGCTGAGTCTGGCTTTGGGCTGATCCTAACTAATCATCCAGCTTTGTTGTTGTTATTTTAACTCCAGAATCTAGTAAATTGGATACTAATCCGTAAGATTTCAAATATTTAATGTGGGAGAGGAACAAGCCCCTGAAATGACAGGACAGACTGACATTTGATTACAAATCTCAAGGAATTAAGCTTGCATATTGTGAATGCAGACGTACGTAGGAAAGATTTGCAGTACATCCTCTCTTCCCACTGCGTCATTCACTGGGAAACCGGAACATACAGGAATTCTTGTGAGTTGCTGAGCACCATATAGGATCAGGGGCACAATTTTCTGCTCATTTTAGATAGGACCAAAATAGATTCTTTTATTATTTTAAAATATTTTTTATTTTGATCCCAGACTCTAAGTAGTTAGTAGCAAATAAAAGGGGATACCACCCAAAATTATCAACTTTCCTATCCAAGCTAGAAGTGAATAAAACCCTTCTACTAGAGTCAGCTGTTGGCTTTACTGCTTCTCTCCCCAGGAGCTCTGACAGACCAACTGATAGCTGTAGTTACTGGAGTGTAGGACATCTCTGCCCTTTGTCACACGTGCTGTCCTGCTGCCAAAATTTGCTGCCCTGTTTCTGTGGCTGCTGAACAGAATGTGTAATCCTCTTCATTGTCACCACCCTTTGATGGTCCCCAGTCAACCTCAGGGTGCATGGTGCTTGTCATTCTCTTGGCTGTGTGACAGGGCATAAAATGGAGGGAGGAAGTGCCAATATCTTTGGATGCCAGGTTGCTTCTGTTAATCTTCCTCAGGAAGCCAGAAAGTTGATAATATTATCTGTCTCATTTTCATTTTTAACCTAACCCTTATCTTATCCTGTAATCTGCCATGGTCTTGGTCTGTCTTGGGATCTTATCAATGCTTATCACTATCTACAAGAGGTGTCAAGAGGATGGGGCCAGACTCTGGTCAGTGGTGCCCAGCAACAGGACAAAGGGCAATGGACACAAACTGGAGCCTGGGAGGTTCTATCCGAGCAGAAGGAGAAAATTCTTTGGTGTGATGGTGTCAGAACCTGGCCCAGGCTGCCCAGAGAGGTTGTGGAGTCTCCTTCTCTGGAGAGATTCCAACCCTGCCTGGACCCTGCGCTG
>JANIJG010001654.1:0-22189 GCA_024611175.1 Megaceryle torquata | reverse complement strand
TAAAAAATATCAAAAAAATAATTAAAAAAAAAAAAAAATACACCAACCCAAAACCTGTTTTTTATTGTTGCTAATGAAAATCTGTGTTTGTTCTCACCACCAGTATAAATGTTTAATCCATTTTTGGTTCCTGCTGGGCTATCAAGTTTAATGGTGCCTTGACACTGTGACTTCCCTGGGTTGTTTTATTCTGCTTTAAAAGAAAACGTCCAAAAAACAGATGTTGAGAAGGATCATTTTGTCTGTCCCTTCCCTTCCATGTGCTTCCCTCCTCCCCTGCGCTTGTGCCAGGGCTCCAGAGGGAGGAGAAGGTGATGGGGGCTGCCCAGGGGCATCGCACTTAAGGATGTGCCACGTAGGGAAGAGGGATGACAGAGTGTTCACAAAGTGTTCCTCCTGCTTTGTGCCGTCTCCTTTGTCCGCTTCCCTCCCCTGTCATTATCTCTGTGTGTCTCCTTCTTTCTTTTCACCGCGGTGCCTTTCTTACGCCGAACGCCGCTTCTCAGCCCCTCCTGCCCTCCCTGCAGCAGCTGCTGGTGGCTGAAATCATCAGCCATGGAAATGCCCGGCTGGTTCAGAATAGTTAACACCCAGTGATGCTAACACAGGGCTTGGACACTTCGTGGCTCTGAGGGCTGTTCTTCCATTGAAGTCTCAATTCAGGTATGATTGAGATTTGGAGAACTGGACCTTAGTGCGGAGGAGGCAGCAGGGAGAGCTTCATTTGGCATCGGTAGATACTAACGTCACGATTACGGACCGCTTGGGCATCCTGGTCTGCCTCCAGCTGAGAGAATCACAATTATAGAATGATAGAATGGTTTGGGTTGAAAGAGACCTTTAAAGGTCATCTAGACCAACCCTCCTGCAGGGAGCAGGGACATCTGCAACTAGAACAGGTTGCTCAGCGCTCTATCCAGCCTCGCCTGGAATGGTTCCAGGGTTGGGGCAGCGACCACCTCTCTGGGCAGCCTGGGCCAGGCTCTCACCACCCTTAGCATAAAAAAATTCATTCTTGTCTCCAGTCTAAATTTCTCTTTTAGTTTAAAATTATCACCCCTTCTCCTGCTGCAACAGGCCCTGCTAAGAAGTCTGTCCCCATCTTTCTGATATGCCTCTAAGTACTAAAAGGCCACCAGAAGGTCTCCCTGGAACCTTCTCTTCTCCAGAGTGAACACCCCCAACTCCCTCAGCCTGGTGTCCCAGCAGAGGGGTTCCAACCCTCGTATCATTTTTGTGGCCTCTTCTGGACCTGCTCCAACAGGTCCATGTGCTGATGACTCCAGAGCTGGACACAGTACACCAGGTGAGGTCTAACCAGAGCAGACTGATGTCTTGCAGTAGTCACAAGTAGAAAACCTTCTCTGGGAACAGCTCCCGAGACCCTAGGAAACGTATAATCAAAACATTTGGACTGAATTTCCTCTTCAAGTAAGGAGTGGTACATGTGGAAACCCCGGGTTCCATGTGAGGAAGGAGACAAATTTTCCTTTGCTCTTTGGAAATGGGAGTTTTGCAGTTGGTGGCACTGAGAGTTTCCTGTAGTAGGGAATCTCCATTTTGTTGATGTCATGTTTCGTAGAGGGTAGAAAATGTAGTAGAAAATTGTGAGCAGTGGGTTTCTGATTCTGCTGAAGGTCTGGGAGTGCGTACGTGGGTTTTGTTATTTTTTTTTATTGTCGAGAAAGATGCTTGTATTTGAAGGAGGAGTCCCACTTAACCTCTGACAGCATATTCATCGGCAGAAGTGGTGCGTTCGTACCACTTGTTCATTCACGCCTCCAACGGCAGCAGTCGTGGTTTTACCTTGTCCTAGGAGATGAGCAGCCTTTTGGGCAAACCTCAGGGGACAGGTTTCAAGATCCTTCCCAAAGCCCCCAGCACCACAGCAGGTCGGTCAGCTTCGGCTCGTTCCAAAACAGGGTGTAGGGGACATTGCTGTGGTTTTTACGTGCACGGAAAGGGAACATGTGAGACGCCGTTCTGTCCGGAGCACAGGGAACAGAGGTTCTTATTCACATGCCGGGTGCCACCGTGGTTTGGTGGCAATGCCTGGGATGGCTGCTCTAAAATAGATGCTGCCCATGGTGGTGCTCATGTGCTGCCCATGTATGCTGTGAAGAGATGAGAAACCAGTGCTAGATGAGAGGGGACTTAGAAAACACCTTCTTCATAAAGCCACCTTCCTCTTATTTTTGTCTAATCGTGCATTTTGGTTTTGGAAAAATCACCTCTTGTTTCTTTTCGTTTTCCATCGAAGGCAGGAAATATAAGCCCCCTACTACAGCCTTACTCCACTCTCATTTTCTGGCTCGTGGCTTGTGGTATTTAACAGGCAGTATTAAGAAGCTTTGGAAATACGTTAAATCAGCATCATATTTCTTCCCAAAACATTGTATTTAAGTACACTCCTTCTTTAAATAAATAAATAACTGCTTGGGCTATCATCGTGTCCGAGGGTTTTCAAGAAAATTTACATTTTGAAAGACACTGTTGGAGGCTAACGGGGCCATGCAATTACTGTATGTAAATCACTTCACTTGTTTCCTAATCTTGCCGAAGATGAAGCACAATTTTTGTGCGTGCGCCTCTCTCTCTTTCAAATTTCCTTATACAATGAGGTTTTCTTGGGTTTTAATTGCCAACCGTGATTTTTTTGTTCTGCCTAGCCTGATTGTGTTTATTTTATTGTAGGGGAACATTTAGCCTTGAGATTGTTTTGAGATGGGGTCGAATGGAGAAATCATTGAGGAGAGATTGAAGTTGGGTGCGCAACTAATTGCGTCCTCCATCCCACGAATGGAAGAACTGCTTTCTTAATTACAGCTTCACATGAAGGCTGGGGATGATCTGCTTGTTTCTGTGCCCTGCACATCTGCTTTTCTGCCTTTTATCTGTCTCTGCCAAATCCTGCTCGGCAGCTCCTGCCACTTTTTTATTAAGTCGTCTTAGTTGGGTTTTCGTTGCTGGTTGATACCATCATGGACACCTGTCAGACAAAGAGGGAATGGTTAACATCATTAGGATGGAGTTTGTTCACAGGCATTTACATTAAGCTGCGTGGGATTCTGAGAATAGGAGCAGTAGTTTCTCTGATTGTTATTAGTATCTTCTGTAGAAAGTTTTCCTTCAGGGAGTAATGCAGGGAATTGAGATGGCAGGGGAAAGGAAAAAAACATCAACTTTAATGGAAGCATTCATCCATCAGAAAATGGGCTCTGTCAAAATTAACTACACTTTGCATATTTATTTGGGGAAGAGAGTTGCAGCCCCAATGTAATGAACCATTGGAGCATTTTCAGAAGAAAATGCTAACTTTTTCTTTCTTGATGTGACTCTTAAAACCTGGTATTTCTCCCTGGAAGTGGAGTGGGATGTAGTAGAGGTTAAAATTTGTTGCTGTTCTGTTAAACGTTGACTGTGGCAGTGGTGTTAACTACTCTGGCTTCAGCTACACTAACAGTTTCATCTTTGTTGTAAGAAATATTTTGACTGTAGCAAGCTTCTGCCTCTGGAAAGAAGTTTTCTGCTTCTTTTAGAGTGTTGCATTAATTATTAATGTGAGTGGGAATCATGCTCTTTAGCATCCCTACGTTTAAAAAAAAATCAATTAATTATTGCTATAAATCTCAGAGATTATACTGCAGTTGCGCTGCTGGGAAATTGGCCATTAACTACCAGGAAATCGCCTATCTTCCCTTAGTCAGAATTCAGCTGTACCAACACAACCCTTTTCCTTTTATAAATTAACTATCAATGTGATGCATAATTGATAACCATTTATAATAATAACAATAATCTTCGTGAAATTGTCATCTCGCTGCTCAGTGGCTTTGTTAGAGCCTTTACCCCTCACTTGCTCAGCCCAGCCCATTGCGTTTGTTAACTGGGTTTTCTGGGAAGTTGCTGCTTCACTGGTGTGGTTTTAGGAGAACCGTGAGATGTTGCAGGAGAATAAATTGCAAGGTGGAAATGCCAGCCCTGACTCTGTGTATATGAAGAACCTGAAGCGTTCCAAGAGGATGAGTTAAGAGTTGCTATCGCCGCTCTACAGAAGGGGAAGCAGAAGTCGAGGTTACAGTTTTTTGCCCAAGGTCAACTTTTGGACACGAGCCCGGATTTTTCTGGTTTGCAGTATCTTCTGGTGTGTCCTATGTTACGTGAAGCTGGCAGTTTTTAGCTTGTCATGAAAATTTTGTTTTGCGAGTGACACGGTGTGAAAAATTCACCTGCTGAGGAGGAGGTGCTTGGGGGTTAGTTTGAACGAGTGGTACCAAGTTGGTGGCTATTGCTGGCTTTTCAGAATTCACTTATTTATTTAACCCTTCCTAGTACTTTGCGGGCAGAGCAGTGGAGACTTTGCAGCCACTCAGGTTTTCTTGCTGTGCTTATGTTCGTGTCTTTCTCTTCCCCTTTCTCCCCTTGCAAGGCCTCTGACAGCTTGGTGGTGGTTTGCTTTGTTTCTAGAAATCACAGCTTTCCACTAATTGTGCTCTTTCTGTGCCTTTAAGTAGGCTTAAAAGGGTGGTGGATGGCTGGTGGGGGGCAGGAGCCTCTTCAGCAGGATCCAGCCCTGGAAGTCTTGGGGCTTTTACCAGGGTCATCTGTTTTCACCTTAAAATATAAAAGAGGATTTTGAATCGCTGGTAGTATAGCATAACTTGGTAAAAAATCGGTGTGTGCAGTGTTTGAATTGTTTGAGTTCCGTTGGCAGTGTGAGTTCTTTTCTCATGTGTCTTGATTCGTGTGGAACTTGCTTTGAAAATCTCATACCAGCCAACAAAGCTGTTGGGTCCAAGAGCCACAGTGGCACGTTCAGGGTCTGCAACCTGAGCTCAGGTCGGAGCATTCGGGGATTAAACGAACCTTTGGCTCTCGGTAGGAACAAAAGCATCAGACCTGAGAGGATCCATTAAGGGTCTTCCTCTGTGTCGCCAATGAAAAGGCTGCAGCTGTTTTCCTTTTGTAGAGCATTTCATATAAATCAGCCACACGTACCGCGTTATGGATTGCTTTATTTCATCGGCGTTTAAAAGTCTGCGCACTGGAAACGGCAGCTCTGGCACTGAAGTTTAATGTTAGCCCTTCAAGTATGAAGGTAAGGCCAGGCTGTGGTGACAGCTGGAATATGTATCAAGGTCTAGTTGCAAATTCAAGGTCTACTGATGACTTTTACAGGGCAAGGCTTAAATAAGACATGAAAGTGGTGGGTGTGTGTGGAAGTACTGGGAAAGCAAAAGCTGCTTTCCCTTTTTTATCTACTTTTTAATAATCTTTTAGTGTCTGTGAGCCTACAAAATAGCTAAATGGATTTTATCTGCCAGGGATAGATTTTCAAGGCAGAAAGAAAACTGGGAAGGCCGTGCAGTGCGTCGGCAGCTCTCGGGTATGATGCTGTTTTCTCTGATCGCAGGGAAGATCAAGGGGCTGTGAGCTTTATTTGCGGTGTGACGTATGGGACCGGTGGGACGCTGGGCTTGGAAGCCCTGAACTCAACAGCTGTCCTTTCAGAAACCTGCTCTGGTGTCTCACCTGGTGTGCTGGAAATCCTCATGAATCCTTCCGTTTCTCTGCAGGATCGACAGTGGCCGGTATGCACGCCGATTCCCGTGAATTTTCCTAAGTTCCCGGGGGACTGCTTTGCTTTTTGAATCAGAAAGTCAGAAACTACCGTCAAGAATGGCACTTGTGGATAAACACAAAGTCAAGCGGCAGCGACTGGACAGAATTTGTGAAGGTAGGAGTATGCTCTGGTTTTTCTGTAGAAGCTGACAGGTGGCTGAAGTAGAATATCTCATTTTTCCTTGGTTTTTTTTTTACAGCACTTAGACATAAAGAAATCCAGATCCAGGGCTAGATGCCCTGTCCTCTCTGTTGGCTGAAAATACAGTTATACTGTTGTTGAGACATTGGGAGTGGATATACTGGTTGCTCATGTGAGGTGATCTGTAGTCCTGTGAATGGGAACTTGTGTTTAACTACCAAGTCTTCTCCTTTTATCCCGATTTCTACTGAAAATGATCTAGTCAATCCCAAATTGAAACATACCTCAAACATATGCTGCCTTTAGGAAAGGGTTGTGCTCTGTTAAATGTGCTGCTTTCTGGAGGTCTCCTCTGGCTGGAGGAAGAGCTGAGATGCAGAGGCTGGTGCTATAACTCCCCCTTCCCCTTCCCCTTCTTAAAGGTGCCAGTTGCAGTGTCCAAGACAAGTGTCACTCAGGGAGTGTGAAAGTGGACAATTCTCCTGTAATCCTGACTATCTCCCTATATGAAAGAGATGGAAAATTTAAAAGTTGTTGGAGCATTTCCTACCGTTTGGGGCATATTTGTTGGTGTAGGCTGATGAGGCAGATTTGCTGTAAATCATTCTTTATTAATAGTATGTCACAGTTGTCACAGCACAGGTGTCTTACCTTCCATTTCAATTTTCCAGCAGGAAGTTTGTAGGTAACATTTTCTATTGCAGTCCACATAGTTACTTAGGATAGAAATGAAGTGATGCCAAAAAAACCTCTGACTCTTTGGTGTACACTCCAGTATTTCTCCTGTGCAGACCAACGCTCGTGCAAGTTTCACCATCAGCAACAAAGAGAGAACAAAGTGTTATTTTAAGAAGAATGTCTTACATTATGTCTCCTGAAGAGTTCCACTGTTCATCTGCTCTCAAGTAGATGGATGGTGGCCTGCAGGGTAACAATTTGCAGCATTACTTGAATGCCGGTGAGGTGAAAGAGGTTTTGCTCGCGGATGAAAGCGCAGAGCTCACAGGGTGGTTGTACTGCGTCCGTTAGAGCAAAATCCGGGGGGCTTTGAGGAGCTTGCAGTGGGGGTAAAATGCTGATCAACAGGACAGGGTGGGTTTGGCCTTGATTTTTGCATGTTATGTATTGCTTACTCTAGCACATCAAAGTAAACCCCCCTTGGTGTTGCTTTAAACTTACTGTGAACTACTCAGCTCTATTAATTTTACTCTCTTAATCTTGGAGGGGGGGAAGGAGAGAAGAGGAGAGTTAGGAAGGAATATCCAGGGTACGCTGCAGTGAGGGGCTGCATATTTCTCCTATCGAGTGTCATAAACACTCAGGTGTAGTACGCTATCTCATCTTCAAAATTTACTTTGAACTTGACTTAAAAAGAGTTGTATCAGCTGAGCCTGGATTTTCAAAAGCTGCCTTCCCGGTTTGATGTTTACTATCAGATCTAGTTGCTGAGTGTACAAGAAATTCAAAAGGATCGTACGACAAACCTGCTAACGGAGCTTTAGATGTGATTGAAGTTTAGATTATTTTCCTCTGATATATGAGCTTTTTTCCTCTTTCTTGGTCAAAAGATATTCTTTTTCTAATCTGTAAATGTGCAGAAGACGTAACTTCTTTAAGTATAGTTTGTCATTTGCCACTTGGTTTGTGATTTGATTGGAACGATGGGATTCCCTGTTCTAAGACACTGTTGTTTTGTATTTATAAGCAACAGATTAGGAATGAGTGAAAGCAACAGTGTAAAAATTACCTTGAAAAATGCACAAAGCTGAGGATTTGCTAAAATACTTAGACTTCTGATGGCTACTATTTATGATAGGCTTCTAATCTTGGATTATAGTGTAGTAAAGCATGAAGAGGGGCCATTCCAGGTGCTGTGAAAACACACTTGGAAAACAAAATGAGCTTTTCTCTCAGTTTTGGTGTGGAAAGCGTATGGAATAATCAGTGAAAGATGATGAGAAATTAGGGAACTACTTCAGCAGATGGAGGAGAGGAGTCTTTGCTAACAGAACGATGTTCGGGGGGGGAAGAATCTCTACAGCTTCATCCAGCCAAGTGTAACATGGTCCAAAGAAGTTGTTTTTAACAAGTTCCTGTTCTGTGGAAGTGCTTGTGCGGCTTTTCTCTTGAAACGAGCGGACAGGACACAAAGCTGTATTTTCCTGATGAAAGCCTGAAATGTTTTGTAGTCCTTAGGTGGATTTCTGTGCTTTTTGTGAAGTTGTACCATCCCTTTTTACTACTCACAGCAGAAGCCCTTGGAGAGTTTGCTAGCCAATGGACTTCATGCCATGAAGCAGGCTGGTGGCAGGTCTGGAGGTGAAATATCCTCGGGCTACACGTTGTACTCATCGTCCTTACTGCCAAATGGATTTGTCTTCATGTTTCCTTTAGGAATTACTAAAAACATAACTGGCACATGTTGAGGGAAATAACTTTAACAAACTGTCACGGTATTAAAAGAGTGTATTAAGAGGCTGCCATGTTTGTAGGACTCTGTTAAACATGCATCTGGCATGGGAAAATAATCCAAGCCATGTGGGGAGGAGGTAACTTTGAAAACGCTGGTTCTTAGCTTTTATAGGCAGGTTTATGACTCTTCTAGGAAGAGCAGCAGTTCAGTCTCATTGAGTTACTTGGCTTGACTAGTTCCTCTAGCTGGTTTTTTTTTTAACATCTAGTTATGTCATCTTTGTACGACGGCACTACTTTTTTGCTCTAGGCAGGCTGTTTTGAAGAGCCAAGCTCTGCACCAGGTAACAGATTTTGCTCTATAGAAAAAATATGGGTGAGATAACTGTGCAGACTTAAGGGGGTAAAGAAATTGTAAGACAGCAGCCTGCAGTAAAGACATTTATAGTCTGTTAAGAAATTGAGCGGGTCCATGAAACCCATCCAAATGAAGCGAGGTTGGTGTCAGCTTGACTTTCATCTTGACTTTCCTGTTTCTTGCTTTCCTGGTTGTCCCAGAGAGTTTGGGTGCCTGATTTGTAACTGGATCCATGTGGGTGGAAAGAAGTACCCAGTAAATGGCTGGGGCTTTTGAAAATAATGCATGCAGCGTGGTTTACATAATTCCTGTTTCTGGAATTGTGTCTAATTACATAGCGGGTCAAAATATGCTTTAGAGGTGGAGCTGCTGGTGCTGTGTTTAGTTAGACTTGTCCAGCACCCCCTAGTTCAGATCCTCTTCCCATTAGTTTGTAATTTTGCCACATTTTAAATTTGTTTGAGCTGAAATTTTCCATTCCATGATGAGTTTTTACTTTGAGGGAAATTTAAAAAAAAAGGCAAAACAAAACAAAAAAAAACAACCACAAACAAACAACCAAACCAAACTCCAGAGCTCCAGCAAAAACCTTGGGGCTGCATCTGAAACAAAGCAGAGCTGCAGTCCTGCAGCCGTGCAGAGCGGAAGCCGCAGTACCCGCCTGCCCTGTTTTGGGTAACAAGGGTCTGAATGTTGCAGAAGAGTTGCTGTGGTGGTGTTGGGAGCGTGCCTGTTATTGTTTCCAAATTTGGGGTAATTTCTCAGTCTTTGGAAGAAATGAAGCGAGCGCAGCTAACGCAGCTGAAGGTTGTGTCGTGTGCTCTGTAATGCTCCCCCAGGCACAGGGCAGGTGAGTGTGAGGTGAGGACCCCTGACAGAGCCTGAAAAGGACGAGCAGCAGGGGTCAGTGAAGGTGGCACAGACTACAAGGGCCTCTCACTCCCAGAAGGACATTGAGGGGCAGGAGCATGTCCAGAGAAGGACAACAGAGCTGGGGAAGGGTCTAGAGAATGAGTTTCCTGTAGAGTGAGTGAGGGACCTGGGGTTGTTCAGCCCAGAGAAAAGGAGGCTCAGGGGAGACCACCTGGCTCCTAACAAGTCCCTGAAAGGAGGTTGAAGCCAGGTGGGAGTTGGTCTCTTCTCCCAAGGAACAAGCAACAGGACAAGAGGAAATTGCCTCAGGTTGAACCAGTGGTGGTTTAGGTTGGACATGAGAATCGATGTCTGCCCCGCAAGGGTTGTCAAGCCCTGGCCCAGGCTGCCCAGGGCAGCGGTGGAGTCCTCATCCCTGGAAATGTTTCAAAGCCATGGAGGTGTGGTGTTGAGGGACATGGTTTAGTGGTGAGCTGGAAGTGCTGGGTTAACGGTTGGACTTGATGATCTTGAAGGTCTCTTCCAACCAAAACAATTCTATGATTCTGTGGTCCTAAATTAGAGCAAGGTAGACAGATCCTGCGTGAGTAAGGTGAGAGCGGGAGCTCAGATAACTGGTCCTCAAACTTAGGTGATGTTAAAAATATTACCCTCTGCCCTTCGTGACCACCCTGATCTTAATTTGTTATGAGGGTCTCCAGTTGCGTGACTCTACAGGTACGTGTGTTATTTCACCTTGTCTTGTAAGGCTGGCTCTTCCTCAGTGCTCCCAGACACCTCTGCCTCCTTCTGGGGAGCAGAAAGAGAATGAAGCTCCAAGCTGATGAGAAACCATGGCAGACCCTCTAAGTTGACAGAATGTAGGCAAGATGTGCAGTACTGATGATGAGCTGCTCTTCTTGCTGTTTCACTGAATCCCTTCAGATGCTGAGGGGTCTGGAGCATCTCTGTGCTGAGGAAAAGCTGAGAGACCTGGGGCTGTTCAGCCTGAAGACAAAACCGAGAGGGAATCTGATCAGTGCTGATCAAGAGCTAAAGTGTGGTTATCAAAAGGATGGGCCCAGACTCTTTTCAGTGGTGCCCAGTGACAGGACAAGAGGTAATGGGCACAAACTGGAACCCAGGAAATTCCATCTGAACAGGAGGAGAAACTTCTTTGGTGTGAGGGTGTCAGAGCCTGGCCCAGGCTGCCCAGAGAGGCTGTGGAGTCTCCTCTGGAGAGATTCCAAACCCGCCTGGACACTGCACTGCTGGGCCCCCTGCTCTGGGTGACCCTGCTGGATGGAGCAGGGGGGTGGCACCAGAGCATCTCCAGAGGTCCCTTCCAACCTTTACCATTCTGTGTGACAAGGCAGTGGTGATGGCACATTGAGGATACAGGACAGCAGACTCTTGTCTGTGTGTAAAACATGGGATTCCCAACAGCACTGAATTCATCTTTAGATGATCCAAGGTGCTGCCTCTGCTCCACACCATTGCAGCTGCACCAGCCTGCTGTCTTCAACACCAGTGCCATGAAATTTTAATGCCTGGCTTTATAGGTTAAAGTTTGCTCTGACATTTATGAGTCAGCTGAGCTTTCAACACATGCCCTGAAAGTGGCAGCCCTGAGATGAACAAGAAGCAAAGAGGAAAAATAATTGCAAGGCCAGGTGAACCCAGACATTTTCTGATAGAGTTTTCACTTCAGAATTTGTCATTATCCAGTAGGAAATTGTGTCCTTATGTGTCAGTTTGTGCCACCAAAGCTGTCTGTAGATTGCAAAACAGCAGGACTGTTCGCAGTGCAGGACAAACCATTCATATTTGTTGATTCCTTTTGGGTCCTCTGATATGTCTAATGGCCAATCAGTGTTAGCATGGTCACAGAATACTTTTCAGGGCTTAATGCATAAGTCTCTTGGCTTTTTGACTTATATTGAGAGTGGCAGCACCCTAGTGTCCTCACTGGATGAGCCTTCTCTGGTGTTACCTGTAATTCACATTTATTGTATGAATTCCTCATCTATTTAACTTCCAGTCACTATAGTCACTTTGTGTGGCCTTGACCCTCCACATACCCTTGTTTGTCAGCGGGAGCGGGACACCATCAGGCATACTGATGTCTCTTGGAGAGGTCTGAGTCCTCTGATGCAATAGTCCACCTTGAAAACCTTGAATAAGCATCTTCCCATGATACACTGGCCAGTTGGGATTGTGGTTTCCTCTCCATTCTCCTGTTTCCCCATTGATTTTTGGGGCCACTCAAAGGAAAAGGAGCAGAGGCCCTTGAGCAAACATACTTGCATTTTCAGGCTAAAGCAGGAAACTCAAGGTGAACTAGGAAATGCCTTTGTTCCTCTAACAGCCAGTTTACTTGATGGCTTGTTGTTTGTTCGTTTTGCGGTGGTATCTCCTGTTTGCTGGGTTTTGACCAAGCCCTCATTAAGGAGGGTGTCTGCTTTGAAGAGTACACAGCATAAAGCACTTGATGGTTAAAAACAAAGTACATGTGGTCTGAAAAGGAGCTGATGTCAGCAGCTGCTGCTCAGAGCAAAATGCATGCATCCTGCGGCAGTCAGGAGACAGCGTGGCCCTGGTGCTGGCATGTGTCTGGTCATCGCTCTGAACTGGGGAGCTGGGCAACTCACCCAGCAGCAGTTGCTGAACCATCCACAACAACTGAAAATCTGGAGGATTTTCTGCTGGGTTAGTCGTTTGGGTTTCTTGCTGAAGGTTCATTGGGATGTGGGGAAGCACAATGTGGGTGGAGTGGGGAGCAGAGGAAGTGGGAGAAAAGTGGGAGCATGGGTGGGAGCCTAAAGCTGGCTCATTTTTTTGCAAAGGTGAGGAGGAGTCTATGAAATGGGGGAGGGTATGTAGGGAAGGAAGGGATGGTTTCATTATCAAGAAAGTTATCTGGGCCATGGCAGCATTGGACTGGTTAAGTCCTTTCAAGGATGGACAGAAATTCTCTATTCTGCATTTCCACCTGTGATGGAAGTCAACGCAAACCATATCCTGTAATATCTGGATAAATACACTGCGCAATGTTAAATATTCTGGTAAATGCAAACCTGGATCTATGGCAGGGGTGCTTTTTACCTGCTGTTTATTTCAGTTTCTCATCCATAAACACGGACTTAATATTCACGCTGTCAATTATTGCTTGTGGTGCACTTTCTTATTATTAAAAGAAAAAGCAAAACCAAAACCAACCACCACAACCCTCCGTAGAAGTGCCCCTGAAGAATTGTAGCGTTTCTGGCTTTTCAGCAGTATTTGAACAGTGTGTCCTTGAGGTCTGGGCTCACACACCACTAACAGCAGAATAAGGAATAGATTCTCATTTGACAGCTACACTCCCACTAAAAAAACAGAGGAGCCAGAAAATTAATTGTTCCATTACTCAGCATCTCTCTTCCGGATGATTCTATGTCTGAGGGGCTCAGGAGTGACTGGGCAACTCTGGAAAGTGGCTGCCTCCAGTTCTTCCTCCTTTGTATAATGTAACAGTGGTCAAAATGAGCATGTCCGATACTTGGGTGGAGGAATTTTCTTCCATTCTTGCATATTTGAATGCCAAGTAGCATCTGATAATACTTATTTTTACTGCTTAGAAATAGAATCTTATTATCTCAGGAAATTCTTATCACCACTAGTCATTTGATGAGAAACAATGAGTTAAAGATGGTATCAAGCATGGAAGAAACTGCTTGTCCTGAGCAGAAGTGACTTACTTAGAATAAATACAGACCTTTTATTTTCCTAGTGGATTTTAGTTTCTTTGTTCCATCAATATAAAACACAGTGCAAGGATTCCCCCCACCCCCCAGTAAAGCTTTTTATAGCTTTTTTTTTTTTTTTTTTTTAAGTTTCCACCTCAAAGCACATAAACCATCAGGCTTTTAAGGAAGGGTTGCTTACCACATCTTGCCTAGAGAAAAGGCAGAGTTAGCTTGTCAAATCCTCTGCTGTTGCACCCTGCGCTGATCTATGCTGACTGAAGATCTGTCTGGCTGCTCCTAATGTTCTCTTTGGAGAGTCCCTATGAAGCTCTTTTGGCCTTTATGGAAGTTTCCAAAAAAATCAGTTGAAATTAATGGGAAAGCTGAGTTACACCTCATTTTATCAATGAAGGCAGTGAAAAGTGTGCCATCCAGCAGTGCTCTTAATTACCCGTTTGCTAATTGAGGCAGAGATGCTTTGGGAATTAGTTGCCATTAATAGGTTTTGTTAAAATGTTAAGGTTTCTTAAAATGGGGCAGAATCCTATAGATGAAGAAGGTTCAAGCAACCTCAATGGGTTCACAGACGTTATTCAGGCTTATTGACCTTACTCCATGATTTCAACTCTTTTGCTGTGCTGAATTCAGAGCTCGCTATGTTTTTAAGTGGATATCTTCTGCTTTGTGTCCGAGGTGCCATGTAGGTCGTATCTATAGGTCCGCTCTAGTCCTTCCAGCACAGGGGCATTGGCTGCTCAAGTGGTCTTCCAGCTTCATGTAGATTTTACTGCTATACATTCACTTCTCTGCAGTCTGTGACGTGCCACAGGGCAATAGATACGCGTGACAAGATGTAGGACTTGAGCCAGATACACAGCCAGTTTGACAAAATCCCCCAGGCATCCGGTAAAGAGGAAGACACATTTCGATAAGGTTACGGACAAAAATTTCATTAATTTAGCATGCAGCTTTTTTTTTTTGTAATAGATACATGACTCAAACTAGTGCAAGAAGGAGAGTTCTCCTTTCCCTGACTCGAGTGCGGTGCGTAGAGGAGGAGGAAGAAATGCTTCTGTTGTGTTCTCCATGCGTTTAAGCCCACATTTATGGTATCTTAATACATGTTTAACTCTTAATTCTGCCTTGTATTTTTCCATTTTCCCCATCCTTAAGGTTCCACATAACGTGCTTTATAACTATGTCATTAATTAAGAAACAATTACAGCTGATGACTTCAATACCATCAACTTAATTTTCAGCCTTACCACATTTCCCATTTAAATTAACTGGTTTAGGGTTTAACGTGTTGTCATCGTATCTGGGTTTTTTTCTCCTTACTCTAAATCCTCCCCCTCATTTAAAGACTATTCTGAAAAATTATAATGTTCTCAGAATATGTGATGAAAAGCCACGTTAAGGGGTTGTTGGAGTGGCAGGGAGTGGAAGTTGGCTGCTTTACCTCTTCCAAGTATGTGATGGGAAATGATCAGTCCTTGGGGACAGATGAGAGCAGGATGGATTTTCCTTCAAAATACCAGAAAAAAACCCCCTTCTCTTATCTAACTCCTAAGTTAGAATCTCTCAAGGACTGACGGCATTTGGATCTAGACCAGACTTGTAGGTTTGATTCTGATGAATATTTACTAGTAAATATTTTGACAGGAGTAGGACATCTGGCTATACTAAAATAAAGCTGCAGAGAAACACAGTACACAACTTTTCTTTCTTTTTTTTTTTTTTTTGGTATCCACAAACAGATGTAATGGATCGAAGTGCCAAAACAGTGAAGGTTTTCATTATGTCTTTTACATCTGAGAGCTTTCTTCAAAGGGCAAGTTTTCTAGAGCTGGTTGTGCATTTTTGTTGTCTTAAAACTAAACGGCATTGATCATTTCTTACTGACATTTTTATATAGCCCATTAGCTTAACACTTATTAAGTTGGTTTGTCTTTTTTTTTTTTTTAGATTATCTTTTTAGATTTTTGTTTTGTTGGGGTTTTTTTTGGTTGGTTTTTATTTTCTTTTTAACACAAAACACTCTGCTGCCATCTAGCACCTCAAAACTTTCTGTTAAACAGCCTCAGTTCACAAAACAACCTATCGTTATAGATGGACATCTGTTTTTGAGAGAAAACAGCATTTCTGCCTGCTGATGGTGACAGGTTTTTGATTGAATTAGTAAATGAAGTTAAGCAGGGGACGCAGAGCTGGCGATGACCTCGAGGCTGAAGTCTCCATCGGGGAGCAGCTGTCCCCTGTAACCATCCCCGTGGATGGTGAGGGACCACAGGAAGACATATCTGCAGATGAGGTCCTTCAACATTTGATAACTTTGATTTGATTCTTGCAGTACATTAATGTGAAATGCCAGTCTTTTTAAAAAGCAATGCATAAATGTCCAGGGTTTTTAGCTAAAGTAACATTTTCTCCTGATTTGTTTTTATTTTTAGCTGCATTGGGTCTACAAGGGAAGTACACGTTTGAAGCTCTTGGCATCATCAGGGGTGAACCTCAGCCTGTTTATCTCCTCAGGACTGTGTTACAATCTACTAATTAATTATCTTTTATGCAAAGCCCAGACATGCATGGCAGAGTTCAGAATTACAATATATATTCATTTAACAATGGATTTCTCTACTGCTTTCTGGGACAGATATAATTCCTATGCTTTTCATTACATGTGGTATTTAAATCTTGATCCTGAATTCTTATTAAAAATGATGAGATTTGACCTCAGAGTCTAATACCCAGTTTTGGAGACAAGGTACTTGATGTGATTTCTAGAGGATTATTTTTAAGAGCATTCGTAGATTAGATCTTTGTGAATAGTTGAGGGATGTGCCCAGTGAACCTCGTCTGCTAGTTTTAGACTGCCATTCAGCATCCAGATTGGTTTTCATTCTTTAGTGCTTGGAAGTGTGTCATTTTGTGGTGCAGGGATACATCTGATATTTTTATTTGCCCTTTGTGGAGGCAGACATGTGACAGTGCTGTTTCTGCTAACTTCTACTGGAATGTTCCCATACCTGAAGGCAGAATTGTTTCTGATTGAAGTGTCAAGAGATTGTAGGGCTCATTCCAATGGCTCAAAGTGTGCTTTACAGCTGAGCTTCTTGGTTTTAACTGTGAATGTATTTTAGATGATTCCTACCTTCCTGCATTTGTTACCTGCAGTTCAGTTCTCATCCTGGACAGAAAATCGCCAGGGCTTTGCTAGGGGAGCAGAATTACAAAATGGTGAGGGTTGACCTCTGGAGATCATCTGGTCCAATGCCCCTGCTCCATCCAGCAGGGTCACCCAGAGCAGGGGGCCCAGCAGCGCAGTGTCCAGGTGGGTTTGGAATCTCTCCAGAGGAGGAGACTCCACAACCTCTCTGGGCAGCCTGGGCCAGGCTCTGACACCCTTACACCAAAGAAGTTTCTCCTCCTGTTCAGATGGAATTTCCTGGGTTCCAGTTTGGGCCCATTACTTCTTGTCCTGTCACTGGGCACCACTGAAAAGAGTCTGGGCCCATCCTTCTGACAACCACCCTTTAGCTCTTGATGAGTATTGATCAGATTCTCTCTCAGGCTTTAGCCTGGCTAAACAGCCCCAGGGCTCTCAGCATAACAGGAGGTGACAAGTTACCCCGTGCTCATTGTGGTGCTTCTGCTCATACCTTTATCTGCAATAAATACAAGGTAACTGGAAGTAGGGCACCCTTCAGTGGAAGGCTGGTGAAATGCTTCCAGCTGGAGAGTTGTTGGCATACGGCGGTGACACCGTGCTGGTGTCACCAGAACCAGACATGGTGCTGGCTCTCCGGGAGGGTGGGAACTAACCCGTCTCCTGCACCAAATTCCTTCTGAGCAGAGATAGGCACGGAAAAACAGAGTCCAGTGGTCAGGTCCTCAGTGGCCACGTGCAAGGTCGCTGTAGTTTCATTATGTGAAACGCCTCCGTGCACCTTCTCAGCACGAGGCCAGCTGGTGTGAGTGGAAGAGGCTTCACATCCTCTGATGAATGCGGTCCGGGGGAATTGTTGGGTAATTCCTCAGAACGGCGCAGCAATACTGTGTTAGCAGTCCTGGGGGTGAATATCTGCTTTGTTTGGCGTGGGAGGTAGGCTCCTTTGCTTTACCTCCACATGTATTTTGGTACAGTATTGACCTTTTATTTTCTACACGCACAGACCTATTTGTATGTAGCCAGCAGGAATGGCAAATGAACCCAGTCAGAGGTTCCAGTTTGCACACAGCATTTAGAGGCGGCGCGTTCTGGGGCGTTCCTGTAACTTGTCGGGGGGTTGAGTTACAAATTGACGTAAGCTTTTGTTTTTTCTGCTTAAAAGTCATCAAAATGCAGACTTACATGAGGCAGTGATTGTTTAATTATCGGCTGATCTTAAGAGTGTTTTGTTGTATCGTACCAAGTTGGTATTTGAGAGTGTTTTGTTGAAGTTACAAAGCATCTATGCTTTTGGTTTGGAAATTGGTAAAAGCATGTGGCATGGCTTCAAGCACTGAGTGCTTTCAGATGCTCTTCTGTTCCTTTGATTATTGAAAATGATTCCAGCACAATCCTGCTAATTTTCTCTTTGTACTCCTCTAATTTCAGGAGACTGTTAGCAAGTCCATCTAGGCAGAGTGCTTATTGCCACTGTGAGAGAGATTTTTGCAGAGCCAAATTTTAGCAAACGCAGTAATTTCCAAGGATTTGGAACATTTTCTTCCTGCTTTTTTTTCTCCCAATTTTTTCTTTTTTTTTTTTTTATTTTTTAATTGGTGCACGCGCATCTGCGTGCACGTGTGCATTATTCATGGTGCACTCTATTCCTTTTCCTTTCTCCATGGTATATACCACAGCATGGTTTAGCACCAGCTCATTTCTGCTTCCCCAGCATCCTGCAAGCAGAACGTGGGAGGTTGATGTTCAGAAAAGGCTCCCTGAGCTTTGGGGGTCGTTAGGCGCAATCGTGTGCGGTCCTTGAAAGCCGAGGCAGTGAGGGCAGAAGCGTTTATCCTACGGGTGGTAGCTTTGTACCTGAAAACACAGGACAAACACTGATTAATTTTAACACCATCTGAATGTGATAGGCATATATTATGACATCCCTCTTGATGGAAGGGGAATCTGCGAGTAAGAAATAAAGTAATTTACTCGGCGACAGTGGCAGAGCAAAGTGTAAAGGCTGGCTGTCCTGATACCTGCTCTCTCCATTAACACGAGATGTATTTGTTCTCTAGAGGATTTGTTTAGTGACAGTAGGATTCTGTTGCCTTTAAAAGAGAAATAGCCTTTCCAATACTGACGCACCTTAGTGATTTTGCCAGAAATGACATTTGGCATCTTCATTATGTTGTTTCCGTTCTGCTCTCTCCCAGAAGGAAATGATTTGGGAGAAAACATCAACATTTTGCTACATTAATTTTTTTTTTTTTCCAATAGAAACAAGATTTAAACTTGTAATTGAAAAATATTTAAAAATTATAAACAGCAAAACTAAAGCAAATCTGCACTGTTTTGCTACACGGAGTAATTTTTCCAGCAGCTTGCTTTCAAAATGCGTAATGAAATAATTTAAATCAACGTGAATTAAGTTTCATATCTAACCTCTCCTGAGTTCAGTGCTGCAGACACCAGAAAACGTTGTTAACGCAGTTGTGTTACACATTTAGCATTCCTCATTTCTTACCATAGGCTTTATATGTAAAACAGGCTCTCCTCCCAAGGATAAAATGGCCCTTTCTAGGTGCTTGTTTCACATCTCCTGAGAGTTGTTTCCAGAACCAGCTTTCGTGCCATCCAGTTTTGAAGGCGGTGTTCAAACGATGGGCTGTTCTACTTTCTTCTGCTCGGTCATTACCTTTTTTTTCAGGGGAGGTTTCTTCTGTGGTTGTTGTATCATAACACAGTTTACCATGTATTAGATCAACACTAAACTGAAACTCAAGAGTATTAAGTCAAAACTGTGCATTTTTGATGTGATCTGAAATACCAAAGCATTTAATCTCATGATCAGCTTTTTGCTCCTTTTTTTTCCCCCCATTCTTTTTATTTTGGGGAGGGGTATTCCCCCCCCAACACCACCCCCTCCCCCCCCAATACCTCTAGAATTAAAAGATAAAGGGAGAACAAATTTTCCACCTGTTGCCCAGTCCTTAATCTCCCCCCCGGGTCAGGAATGCCAGTGCCAACTCTGCTCCTGAGAAGCACAGATGAGATAGGTGATGTTGGGTTGTGCCCCAGTGTCTCTGCATCCTCCCTTGGCCATTGCTGCCTGGGTCTGAATTCCAAACTAGCTACAGAGTCATGGGAATTTGCATGGGCACTTTTAAGAGTGAAAAAAAAAAAAAAAAAAGAAAGAAAAAGACAAGACTCTTACTGCCCATCCATCAATATTTCATTCCAACCATCTCTTATTCATTCCTTGATTCACCAGGGGTGTAGCATTTCTTTTGCTGCCCTGGTGGCATGGGAGCCTGCCCTGCTCCACAGTTCCTGGGCATGTCTTCTCTGCTGGCTGTGGGGTTGGTGGTGGCTCTTGGTCAGCAAGAAGATTGCCCAGCAGAGCCATCCAAAGAGAACATCTGCCCCGTGGCTTCAGGGAAAAGTACAAGTCCTACAACTCCTGGTCCTGCGGGTGTTTACCTCACCTTGGCTGGGAGCACAGGAATAGTTAGTTTGCTCCATTGAGGTCAGTGTGTATGGGAGAAATCATCCATATGCATGAGTGTTCCCAGCAGCAGGTCTGGAGGTAAAGTTTCCTGGCTTGTGCGAGGCAGGTGTGAGAAGAGCACATCCTTCTGCCCAAGGACTGCAGGGTTGCAGCCATGCAAGGGCAGGCTGGTGCAATGGTGCATGGGTGGTTTTTGGAACCCAGGCATGTGGCTGCTCCTGCACTGCTTGGCCTAAAGGGAGTTCGGGGTGGGGAGGATGAATCTTCTGGCCCTGCTGTGGCCCATGTGTGCATTGGAGCCAGGCAGGGCACGGCCACCAGTTACAGATCTGTTGGTTTGGGTGAGGTTTCTTTTGTTTGTCTTGTCATATGACCCAAGGGCTTATTAAAGCTTTGGGTTTTATTTTTTTTTTCAGAGGTAGTAAATGCTCAAAGCTCCCTTCTGACTTCCCTCGTAGTTGTTCAAGATCAGCATTTTTGGAATTTCTTTTCTCTATGGCGTGGTTTTTTCCATTGTCAACCAGGGCTTAACATGGTGGTTGTGTTCATTAGTGATTTCTCTGAAGACAATGGTGGAAGATGCCCTTGATCTATAGACCAAGATTTTATGATTTTTTTTTTTCCTGTATACGTTTTTGGTAGCTTTCTTCTGCTGCTTCAGAACAAACAAATGGCATGGATCTCACTGTATCCAGTTGGGAATGCATTTTATTCTTTAGCAAAATGTTGTTGTAATAAAATGTTTTTGTTTGTTAAAATGTTCTCTGCTTTATTTATAAGCCACAAATGTGTCTTCCCATTTTGACTCTCACAAAAGAAGAAATTTTCCAATGTGCCTTAAGTTTGTTAGTTAATTCAATATGATGCCAATCAGATATTCTCTGAGAATTGCATAAATAATCTTTTGGGGCCCGTGTTTTGCATGTCTCTGCAATATCCGACATAATTTTAAAGGCTGTGGTTCTTGGGGATGGAATCGGAGGAGAGAATGTTTGAAGAGGATTTATAATATTTACTGCAATAAAGAAATTTAGGGATTACTCAAAGATCCTGTCAGTATTTGGGTCAGAAATATAGCCCAGAGGTATTAGGATGATAGGCAAGTAGAAGCATTAGGCTGTATTAGTGATTTAGCTATGGTAATAGCACAATAGTCTATCATGTGATGGCTGGTGCACTAAACATTTATTGTGGATTAGCCAGGAAAAATGCTCAAGCTGTCTTGCAGACAGACCAGGGAAGGTGACTGCTACTCCTTTTATTGTCTCCATCCTGGAAGGGTCATGTTGGAGGTGGAGAAATTTCTGATCGGAGCAGAAAAAGGCAAAATCAGTTCCGTCTGGAATTTTTTTAATTAAAAAGGGAAAATGTTGCTTCACTAGCAGTGGTTGGCAGAATAAGTAACGGTTGACCTGTTCTTTGAAAAGGAAAATTTGAGCATGAGCAGCATGTGGGAATTTAGATATGTGTTTTGGGGAGCCGTTTTACTATCTCCTCTGAAAACGGTCACTAGATAGGGAATTTCTGATTGCAAATTTTCTGTGGTGTGATTCCATCTAAATCCTTTTGCCTCCTCTAATTGTAAGAAAAGCTTAATCTGTATGAATATAGAAATACCTCTAGATACAAATTGAGTTTTGTCTGATGGTTCTGAGTGTTTTCCCATGTCATAAACACGTCGGTTTTCCAGAGGAAGCAGAAGATAATGGGCAGAAGTCGACTATTCCTTTTTGCTTTACAAGACCAGGGTTTAGATTCTTTGATCCTCCCCTCCTTTTCCGTGACCTCTGCTAGGGTCTTAAAATTATACATTCCAGATTACACCTCCACAATTTTCTGTCCCAGGATGATGAAAGGATTTGCGTATTATGATCATAATGTAAAGAATCCTTTTGGAGCCTAGTTAGTAGGGCTAATTTGAAACTACAACAACAAAAAAAAAAAAAAAAAAGAAGTAATTTCCAAAGCAAATTACAATATTCATAAAGTGTTAAACAGATACCTAACTAATTTTTAATCGCTGTTATATTCTCGAGTATCTTGCCATTGGCCTTTTTTTAGGCCTGCCTGCTTGCTCCCATTTAATTTGTCCTTAGCCGTGTGCAGTGGATTAGCATTTCATCAGGGTGGATTAAGATTGAGCTGACACCAAAGCTTTCTTTTTATTTTTACATGCGTGTGGACAAGCGGATACGTGCACGTTTCGTTATCTCGCTGCCGATTCCTGGTGGGTGCTGCTGCGGATGGGGGGAGGAAGGAGACAACAGAAAGGGATGAAATGTGTTTTAAAAAACAAATGTGCAACACCCCCCCCCCCCCCCAAAAAAAAACAAAAAAAAAAACCCAACAACCAAAAAAACAAAAACACTACCCGGGGGGGACGACGAAACGCGGGTGACGGGGGGGGTGCGCAGGG